>JAOXJP010252461.1:0-21842 GCA_025762735.1 Platanus orientalis | reverse complement strand
GGTTTACTATTTTTCATCTAATTTCAAAGTTTCCCTCTGGTTTTAGGTCTATAATTTTGTCATAAGGACATAAAAATAATGAAAATGCATAAGAAAATCTTGGGTATTACATAACCTGCTGCATGTGAGAATGTTTAAGTGTTCATGACATGAAGCTGTTCTGAAAATTCAATATTGACATAAGAAAAGACATTGTAACATGCTTGTGGTTTGATTGAAGTGAAAACTGCAGATTTCAATTCATGAATCAAAGCAGAGAGAGTTGGGGAGGGAGTCTTTTTTGTTTTGTTTTTTTGAAGTCCTCTTTCTTTCTCTCTTTATTGTTTATTTCAAATATTTTGTTCTAGGTTATTCAGTCCCTTTACTGTTGTATTTTCTTTGTTTGACATCACATCAGTGTCCACTTTTAGTTTTGTATTCTGTTGGAAATGCTTGTGATAAATACCATATGCGTGAATACTCATTTGATTTTAAATATACATATTTTTGAGTTAGTATTTTGTTCATAATGTCATGTCTTCATCCGCAATGCCTCTTTCTTATGATCTAAGTTAAAATGAGTACTCGTTTATTCAGTATTTATTTTCCTTCCCAATTTCTAATCAGCAGCTTGATTAAATTTTGTAGGGTAACAGCCTTATGAGGATTCTTAATGTAGCAGCATTTGCTGTATCGGGTTATGCTTCAACTGAGGGAAGACATTGCAAGCCCTTTAACCCACTGTTGGGGGAGACATATGAGGCTGATTATCCAGATAAGGGCCTCCATTTCTTCTCAGAGAAGGTTCAGCTTCTAAGCTAGAAATTTTTTGAGTTGATACTCTTCCTGTCTATTTTGTTGGTTTCAGCATTTCAAAGATTCTTGTTTACACCTAATATGCTAGGAACCTGCTTTGGGAATTTTCCCCAAGTTTTAGCTAATAGTAATAATTCTATCTTCAACTGCTGCTTTGTCATGTCAGAAAAGAATAATTAAATGTTTGTAGTGTGTAATGCTTGACATCGTTTTAAAATTAAGCCACTTTAATAACCATAAAATCTGAAAAAATAAATTTATTAAATGAGTTTAAAGGTAAAATGCAAGATTTAGGCATACAGTATCAATTGATTAATAATATTCTGTTAGAAGACTATCCTAATAACTAATGAAATTGCTCAATTTTAAGATATAATATGAGAACTGGCACTGTTGGCTTGGTTCTTTCACAGAATAATTTTGGTTGAAATTTTTAAGAACTTTTGAACAAGGAACCCTGTAGATTAAAAGTGCCTAAAAAACTCATTGATGCAGTAGCTAGAGCATGGCTTGACAAGCATCAACCTCTATGGAAAGCCTAACCCAAAAGGGCGTCCAAGGGGTTTCTTGGCGGTGGGCCCCACATGGGTTCCTATTTGGGAGCTACCATCCGTCCCATGTTTAAGAGGAGTTTAAAATATGGGGGGAAAGCTGAATTAGTTTAAGTAGATAGGTTGCTTTCTTTTATATGATTACAAGGATATCTAGGTAATTTTATATTTCGGTCAGATTTGGTCTAGATTCAAGTTTAGACTTTATTTTGTGTTACATAGTATGAGTAGATTTAATTATGATAGGTTTAAGTTTGTTTGGTTCTTGGATGTTTGGAAGCAAGACAACTCGACTTTCCAAACTTTGAGTTATTGTATAGGCTTGTCAAGAGTTTTCTCATTATTATTGAAATTGAAATAAAGAATTTTCTTTGTATGGAAGATCTCCAACATGTGGAACCCTAGAATTGACCTATGTAAGCTCTTTTTCTTCTTTCTTCTTCATCACAAGCACTATTCATGAGTTATTGTTCATGTAACATTGTTTACACTATCTTCTTCTTCTGCTGCTTCTTCTTCTTCTTCTTCTTCTCTTTCTCTCTCTCTCTCTCTCTCTCTCTCTCTCTCTCTCTCTTTTCTTTCTTAATCTACTGGTGTGAATGTGATGATTACTGTTACTTTCAGTTATAGCATCTTTGATCCTCAATTTACTGGTTTTAATATCTCTAATTATTCTTCTCGACCCTACTTAGTTAATCAAACCTAAAGTTAAGCCATACCCACAATGACTGTTCTTTGCAATGCAAAAAATTGTAGCTTCTTAAGTATCATTAAAACTCAAGAGAAAACTAATATTTTTTAATAGGACCCTTTAGAACCCTAAACTCCAAAATCTATTCTAGCTGTTTGATTGAACTCATATCCAAACCTTAACTTCTCATCCTTAATTTCAATTAAAATTTATAGTTTTACAAATTTATTGAATTGTAAAATAAGCTCCCCTTTATTTTCATTCATACTACTTTTAGACAATTCTACCATTCTCTAAACCTTCTTTTATTCAACATGGTTTCACGTCAATAAATCCGCCAATTGAGTAGGTAAGAAATTACGTTTCATAGACTTTTAAGATTAGTAGTGGTGTTAACCCACACTACTATGTAAGGCTTAGGATGCGATTCTGTTTTTAAACTCAATTTCTTTGTAGCATTTTCAAATATTTTGTTGGTATAACCACCTCCCCCTTTCACCATAAAATAGAGAGTGGAAATCTCTGTTGTGCAAGTAGAGGAAGGAGAAAAATAAGAGAGAGAAGATTGGGAAGAATACATATAGAGTGTAAATCCAGCTTTTACATACTTTGCTTTATATGTAAAAAAGTAAGAATACAACTATGGGTATTTACAAGTATACCCCAATATTGTACAATTATATATGTACCCTTACAAATATAACTCCATATATCCATAAAATACAACACTCCCTCTCAAGCTGGTATGTAGATATCATGATACCAAGCTTGCCAACAATATAACTCAAAAACTAGGACTACATGAGCCTTTCGTGAATATCAGACAACTAATCTTCAGTCCTCGCAAAGGAAACACATATCTACCCAATTTGTAACTTCTCCTTAATAAAGTGTTTATCCACCTCAATGTGCTTGGTCCTATCATGCAGGGCAGGGTTATGTACAATACTAATGGTGGTTTTATTGTCATAATACAACCTCTAAGGCCTTGGGAATTAAATCCCAACTCTTGTAGAAGACCATGGGTCCATATCATTTCACAAATCTCATGAGCCATTGCTTTAAATTCGGCTTTAGTACTTGACCGTGCTATAACGAGTTGCTTCTTGTTGTGCCAAGTAACCAATTTACCCCCAACAAAGGTATAATAGAGGTGAGCCTCGTATCATCCATATAACTAGCCCAATCAACATCTGTAAAGGCTTTAATTTTCAGATCCCTTTGCGTACCATATAGGAGTCCTTGACTTGAACTCTTATTCAAATAACATAAAACATGGTATGTTGCCTCAAGATGTGACGTCATGAGAGCATGCATGGACGGACTGACAACTCTGACAACATAAGAGATGTCTGGGCTCGTCAAGGTTAAGTAAATAAGCTTGCCTACCAATCTTTGATATTGACCAATATCAATAAGCTAACAACCCTTGTCTGCTTGCAAGCAATGATTAGACTCAATAAGAGTCTTACAAGGTCTACACTCTATCATTCCAGAGTCTTGGAGGAGATTTAGCATGTACTTGTGTTGAGACAAGAAGATTCCATCCTTTGATCTAACAACCTCTATCCCAAGAAAGTATTTGAGAAGCCCAAAATCCTTGATCTCAAATTCTTTGCTCAGAAATCCTTTCAGGTTGTTGATCTTACATTGATTATTGTTTGTAATAACTATATCATTCACATGTATAATGAGAGTTGTCATTTTCACTTTCTGATGCTTTACAAAGAGAGTGTGGTCTGCTTGACTTTGTCTGTAGCCATTCTTGACCATGGCACTATGAAACCTTCAAACCATGCTCTAGGAGATTGCTTGAGGTCATAGAGAGCTTTCTTGAGATGGCACACATTTCCTTTGCCGGTAGAAATCTGAAAATCAGGAGGCAAACTCATGTAAACTTCTTCTCCAAGGTTTCCATGTAGGAAGACATTCTTAACATCAAATTGTAGCAATGACCATCTTTGATTGACAACAACTGAAATCAAAATGCGAATGGGGTTCGTCTTTGTTACAGGTGCAAAGGTCTT
This sequence comes from Platanus orientalis, assembly GCA_025762735.1. Classification (NCBI taxonomy): domain Eukaryota; kingdom Viridiplantae; phylum Streptophyta; class Magnoliopsida; order Proteales; family Platanaceae; genus Platanus; species Platanus orientalis. Next base: position 17,778 of record JAOXJP010252461.1, on the reverse strand, counting down.
TTGATAATCAACTCCATATGTTTGTGTATAGCCCTTAGCCACCGATCTAGCCTTGTATCTCACTCCACTGTGTCGTTAGGTTATAATTTCACAGAGAACACCCATCTGCAACCTACATGCTCCTTCCTACGTGGGAGGTCTAAAATATCTCATGTTTTGTACTTCTCTAAGGCATGCATTTCCTCCACCATTGCTTTTCTCTAATGAGGTTGTGAAAGAACTTGAGATATACTGCATGGAATAAAAACATATGACAAAGAGGTGGAGAATGCCCTAAACTCAGGAGACAAGAAATCATTGCAGGCATGGTTAGCAATACGTTGTTGAGTACAAGAGAGAACACCCTTCCTAACAACAATAGAAGTGTGAGAATCTTTATGAGGAATAGTGGGAGAAATGCTTGAAGATGAGGTGACCTGTTGGAGAGTCATAAAGTATCAGGGATAGGGGAAACTCTTTTCTTATGCTGAACAAACACATAAGTGAAATCTTTTGCCCAAACCTTCTTTTGAGTGGTTGTCACAGGCTCTTTTTCCTTGGGGAAGCAATCTGTTTTATTTCCCTTGGTTATAATGTCCATCAACATCAAAGAGATATGGAGGAACAAAGAGAGGAATAGCTAACTCATCTTCTCCTTCATGACGATGCTTCATTTGAAGATGAGATTGGCTAGAGGAAAAGAAAAAGATAGTCTCATAAAAGGTAACATTTATAGAAACAATACGCTGTCAAGGAGAAGAGTGATGGCATTTGTAGCCCTTCTAATTTAGGCTTACCTAAGAAATATACACTTAAGAACTTTAAGTCTCCAACAATTTGTAAAACAGATGAAATGTTGAAAAAATGTCACTCAATCATTAACAAAGATCACAAAATAACGGAATCCAAATAGGGAGTTAACATCAAAATGAACAAGGGAAAATGGAGTAGTACTCCTACTCATACTAGGAGAGTAGGAAGAACGACAGTTCTTGGAAAACTCATAGGTTTCACAATGGAAATCTAAAATGGAATGTCATAGCTCGAGAAATAGTTTTTGCAATGTAGAAAAGGAGACATAAACAAGACGATAATATTAATGAAAGAGATGAGCATGCTGGGAAGAAATATAGGAGGGATGTGGCTAAACTATTGGTGATGGAGGAGGTGTCTACTGAGCGGTAGAGACAACTGATGAGAAATCATCTATAAGGTACAACTCCTGATCTTATTGGCTTATATCAATAGTCTTCCCTATCTTCATTTTCTAAAAAACACAATAAGTGGGAAAAAAAGTAACACATCTTAAGGCTTTTGTAATATGACTAATATAAATAAGATTCAACATAAAGTTAGGAACATGAAACATGGGAGTCAAAGGTAAAGAAGATGTAAAGGGAATGTAGCCTGTATTAGTTATAGGATAAGGAACCATCTGTAATGCAGACCTTATTTTGGTCGGAAGCAACATGGTAGGACGAAAAAGGATGAGAATACTAGGGCCGATCCTTTACTAAGGCTGAACCGCCCAATCCGGCCTGATCTAGGGTCGATCCTTTGCTAGGCCGATCGATCTAGGATTCGGTATTGGGGTTAGGCGATCCTGATCCGATCCAGTTGATCCTAGGCCAGATTGACCGATTTTCGAACCATGTGCGGAGGATACACCATCATGTTGAAGCTGTGTCATGAGGCTCTGTATAGAGGATATGCCAACAATCACAAGCAATAAGGGATACCCAACACCGCCAAACTATTACCATAAACAAATCAAAGACAAGCTCCAGGCAACAATCAACAAACCAATAGTCAGCACAAGATTGCGAGGCAATCGGAACCAAAAGATGAAACCTGCTGCCAAGAAATAACCCAAGCACATATAGTCATACGATAGATCAGTATCTCAAAACAACACACCACCAATGGAAGCAACAACCCATAAGCTTCACATAAATCTTCACAGAATCCTTCAATAGCAACAAACAACCAAACAAGCTATGTATTATGTAAACTGCAAGCCATAGGCAAGAACACCAAAATCAAGTGGAGGTCTACTATTGATTCAAAGGGCAACACAACTCTATCTACTACATTGGAGATTCTCCAATCCTAACTTCTCACACAGCTTAAGAAGTATCACCAAGATAACCTCGTACAACCAGGCTACAACGAAGATGCCCGCTTGCTAAGTTGGAAAAGTGTATGGGTGTTGTACCACAGATTTGGGTTCAATACCCATCTTCACATATAATTACCTATCAAAAAAAAAAAAAAAAAAGGCTGCAGCCGCAAGAACTCTTCACAACAACATAACTTTTCATGACGAAGGCTTATAATGCCCAACACAAATAATCTGCAGAAGAACAAGCTAATACTACATTGCACATGTCGTAATCAACTGTAGGGAACAACTGAGAGACATAAAATGAAAAACAAGGTCTGGGTGGGTGTTAACTTCATAGGACTAAAATCGTCACAACAACCTCAATACTAATTGGATCTTTGCAAGACCACTTCTGAGAGCTTCATGAGGAGAAAACAACTCAATCCTTACCAATCAATCACACACAACAGCTGAATTGTTCGTGCATTCCCATTTTTCATATCTGGGTTGAAAATGAAGAAATGCTTGAAATACCCATAACTTTCTCAATACTTTTCAGACATCAATTAAAACACCTTAAACAAGTTAGATCAAACGATTTGGGGAAATCTGAGAAAAAACCTCCAAAAATACAAAAAATCGAAAAATGGCTCAAATGACCTTGGGTCTTTTACAAAAACATCTTAGAATTACAGCCTGTTGATGCATACTGTTGACGTCACTGTATAGATGCCGACGTCAGCTTATGACATGCTGACATCAGTAGGGCTACTGTGGGTAGTGAAGCTCATGCAATAACTGTAGATCCGAACCTGGTTGTGATAGCAAGCGGAAATCTCTACCGTGTAGTGCTTGCTTGATGTATTAGGGTTTCAAGTAGAGGAAGAAGGAGAAAAAGAAGAGGAAGAGAGAAGATTAGGGAATAATATGTATGGAGAGTGTAGAGCCACCTCTCACATACTTTACTTCATATATCAAAAAGTAAAAATACAATTACGGTTATTATACCAGTATACCCCAATATTGTACAAAGACATATACCCTTACAAATGTAACCCCATAGATCCATGAAATACAACATAGAGCTGTCCATTACATTAAACCCATGTCAAAAGATTACTACTCCATCTCTATTTTTCATCCTTATTGTCCTTACATGTTGTCAGCAAAGCACAAAGTATATAACAAGGCTGACCATCTCCACTTTCACTCCCACCACCCTCACTTTCTTGTTCTACTTCCAAAACTATAGTCTCTTTATGTTTTGATGTTTTGGCACTCTCAGTCAATGTTTTCTTATAAAAAAAAGGTCACTAAGCCATTCAAGCATTTAGTTAAAAAGTGTCCAAAACCTTTACAAGTGAAACACAAGATGTTGATGTTGTCTTTAGATGTTAAACCATCAGTGCCTTCAGCATATAGAGAGGTGGAACTATGTGCTAGTCATGAAGAAGCTAAAGAAAAACTGCTAGCTTGTGGTTTACTTGAAGTTTTTCCACTAAAAGATTCATTAGATTGAGTATCACCTTTAGGGAAATCTTCATTGGAACTTTTCCTGTTAGTTTTCCTCTTCAAGTTTTCTGTGTTGAAGTATTGTATATAGTGGTATTTGTGTAATAAGGGTATTATACACCTATACCTTTAGTATACCGTATGTACTATATACGAATATATAAATATTAAAGCATGAGACAAGTAGAATCATACAGTTGACGCAATCTATTTCTCTCTCACTCACTCTTTTTTTTTTTTCTTGTTCTTCTTCGTCAATACCTTCAAGTACATACATCTGTTGCTTATACAGGTATTCCAATTTGGTATCTAAGCGGAAGAAAGTGATCAGGGCTTGATTGGAGGTATCTGCATTGGGGAGATGCTAACATCAACGGGGCTGTATCGTTGACTCAATAAAAAAATTTAGGGTTTTGAGAGTTCTCATTTTCTTGGTAATTATGGTGATTTTTGTGAATTTTTTTATGCTTGATTGATTTTATTTTGAAGTTTTTGTGAAGAGATCTTGAAATACCCCATTTTTTGAAAAACATAGATTTACAGTGATTGGAGATGTTTCAGACCTATTCATTTGAAAGGAGTGGATGTTTTTTGATGAAAAATCTATAGAAACAAGTCTCATCTTGTTTCGTGTTGATTTGAAGAAGTAATAGTGTTTTTTGGCCAAACCCATAGGTGACACCTGGGACGATTTTTCATTATTCTGGGCTTGGTTTTCGAGACTTGAAGGTGAGTAATTTAAAAGAACATGTCATTCTTGGTTGGGGAATCCATTGAGATTGGCCTCGCAGAGTTTGGTGGTGATATAAAGGTTTTGTGTGTTTTTTTGCCTAGAGAGCATGACGTCTAGGATATCTCTTTACTTATGCCTCGTTTTTTGTGCCATAAAAAATGTAGGTCGGGTGATGTGAATGGTGGATTACAGAAGGTTTTTTTTTTTTTATAGTATTTGGGTACTTATTATGGTTGTTTGAGTTACTTATTAAGATCCATAGATCAAATTGCGAGACAAGTTAAGGAACTTGTATTTGTTGATTGTGTGTGTGAGGCTATCTTGTGAAGTGAAGGACGTTAGAAGTATCAACAGAGTCTGCAAATAAGGATGATACTTAGAGTGGTCCGAGTTTGGTTAATGTCTTGTCACCAGTGGGTATCTAGGGTGACAACCCAGGTGTGCAGATCACCACCATAAAGTGGCATGAATCAAACTACTTAGAATGGTCCTAATCAGGAAAGATGTACATTGGTGGAAGAGGCATACTTTGTTATATAAATGGCCGGGTGGTTGAACCATTTACTTCTAATGTTTCAGCATATGAGAGATCGAAGTCTGAGAATTTCACTATAATGCCCTGACTGCTAAACTCAATACAGCCACAAATTAGCCGTGGTTTTTTGTTCCTTAGAACTGCTAAAGATATTTAGGATTTTACTGCATAGACCTACTTTCAGGTGAAGAACTTTGTGAGAGTATACTAGTTAAATTAGGAGATCGTACTTTTTCATCAGGGTGAGAAAATCTTGGGAAGCTATTTTGTCACTGATGTAGACATTGGAGCAAGGTGGGGCCCACACATGGCCTTGGTGGGGTCCACGCATGAAGACGCACAAAGAGGAGCATGGAGGGACATTTGATGGAGGCTTGGTTTTGTTTTAAAGTCTTTATTTTATTGCTTTTACTGTTTTATTTAATAATTTGTGTGTAATTAGAGTTAAGATGTTGGTGTCATTATTATTAATGTTTGTGGGTATATTTGAGAGTCCTCGCTACATTAAAATAAGGGATGTTGGCCAAATCGTTAGTATTTGTTTTTATTAGAAAATGGGATATGGAAACCCACAATTAGGAGTCTAAGGATAGTTTCTATTTTCTATTATTTTAGTTCTTGAAAAGAGAAGGAACCTCATTGTAAACAAGATGATACATTGAATAAAGTATTTTGATCAAGTGAAGCTTCTCTTTCTTCTTCTTGGATTGAAGGTCTTGGTTGGTGATTTCCAAGATTAAGGGGTAGGTCATTGCTTCTAAGGCATGTCCTTTCTTTTTCTTCTTTTTTTGTTGTCTTTCCTTCTTTCTTCTTCTTTTCTTCACTGGTTTACTGTTTTTTTCTCATCCAAGAACTCAAAAATCATTCAAGAACTATTTTGTCTAGTGTTTCTTGAACCCCTTTGATACCCACACCAGTAAATCATGTTTTCCCATCTTTCTGCACTGTTTCCTTCATTCCATACCTAGAAAACCCAAACTTTGTACTACACGGATACCCTGTTTTGCACTCTCTGTTTTCAACCTAGAAAATTGATCTCCCTCCATCTTTGTTTTAATCCATCACAACCTCATCTCCTTTCTCACCCATCAATCAGTCAGACCATTAGACCATCTCCTTTTCATTTTAATTACCAAAACCCACTAACATTCATTCCCAGAACTGCTGTTTTCCATATCATTATTGTCTTGTGCTGATTTCAGCCCAAATAACCTTGAATTGGTTACTGATTGGCCAAAAATACCAATTGAGAAGCCTGCATATTTTCTAATTTACACCCTAGTATGAAATCCTGCTGCCTAGTACCATAACCTTACTGTTATACTTCAAACTAAACCTAGTAAACCCCTCTGCACACCACCTATTTGTGTTCTAGTATGAACCTGCTGTCCTCTTTATTGTGTGAGCTGTAGCACCCATCTATAACATCCCTTGATACCTTGTTGTGCTCCTTCACATCAGACCCTTTTTAACCTCTGTAATTGATATTGGAGAGTAGTGTTGCATCAGCTACTCTATGTAACATGTGGGAGGGGCTAGATTATTATGAGACATATCAACCAATATGTCAGGAAGATTCCATATCTTACAAAGAGAAAATGGAGCGCAAAAAAATCTTTGAATTCTTGGCAAGGTTAAATGATGAGTTTGAATTGGAATGGGTCAATATTTTGAGTAGAGGTTCACTTCCATGAATGAAGTGTATGCACTGGCCTAGAGTGAGGAGAGTAAGAATAATGTTTTGTACCAATTTCCATCTAGGACATTAGGGAGATCAGCTTTGGCTTCTACTCTTGTGCTGCAATAAGGGGGTGGAAAATTTAAAAATCCCTTCCAATTTGGTCTGGATGATAAATAAAAGATTCCGTGGAAAGGGGGACCAATTGATAAGGATAAACTTTGATGTAGTCATTGTGGGAAGATGAGGCGTATGAGAGAAAATTGTTGGGATCTCATTGGCTGACCTGAAAAATTCAGCAAGCTTGGAAATGTGTGAGCACATTCAGTCACATCGCAAGAGAAAGATATTGGGGGGTACCTCGTTCTTGACACTTCATCCACTGGTGAAAATTCTCGACAGATGCTCACAGTTCCTAAAGCTGAACCTGAAAGTATGTTGGTTTAAGGCATAACTAGAAGGATCTCTGGTAGCGAGTTGTCTTCCTATTTCATCATTTGCCTCCACAGAGTCAGCTACTCATGTCGTTGCTTTCGATGCCTCTTCATCCATATTTGCATCTTGGATTATTGATTCTGGGGCATCAGATCACATGACAAGGCTGCCATCTCTATTCTCTTTTTATTCCATTTGTTCTGGCCGTGACAAGGTTAGAGTGGCAGATGGGACATTGTCTTCCATCTCTAGGAAAGAAAATGCCAACGTCTTGCCTTCTCTTTTACCTCTGTTCTACATACTCCTAAGTTTGTGACTAACTTATTGTCCATTAGTCGTATAACTCATGATTTAAATTGCTCAGTAACTTTTTTTCCATTTCACTGTGTTTTTTGGGACTTGAATTAAAAGGAGAGGATTAGGAGTGGTGGCGTTGCTAATGGCCTCTTCCTCCTTAAAGATAGTGTGGATCCTCAATTGTCAATAACATATTTTTTCTCTTAGTCATGAGTGTCATTTGAGTAAGAAAGACAGGTTAATGCATTGGCATAATCGGTTGTGCCATTTACCGTTTACTTCGTGTGTTTTGTTTCCAAGACATTCACATTGACTGTTCCAAAGAAAAATATGTGACGATTCTTGAACATTGAGAAGAAATCCTTCGAAATATGGATTGAAGACTAGGAGGTTCCTGGAAGTTTCTCCATTATGGAGAGAGGCAATCCCTTCGTGATAACTTTCGATTCTAGTCTTTGCTCGAAGGTGATCCTATTCCTCCAAAAGGCAAAAGATGAACGGAGGGACGTGGGATTTAGGTAATCGTTGTATTCCAAGCAGAGGAAATTTTTTTTGACCTGGGGATCCAACGAGAGGGGCTGGTTTATCAGAATACTGAATGGAAACAAAATAGTAGGAATCAATGTATTGTGATTTCAGCTAATGTAGATTTTTGGGGGTGGATAAATATGGCTACGGTGTTGCAACAAGTGTTGAATGCCAAGGTGAAAGTTATTGAGCCTCCTAGGGATTTTAGAATGATTCCAACACAGATTGGTGAACTAAATCCTCGAAGAACTGATTCTATAGATCCGATCAAGGGCAGGGCTTAGGGAGGAGCCAATGATCGATGTTCAGTTTGTGAAGTGTCGGGTAGATCTCTTGGTTGGGGATTAGTGCGCAACATTGTTTCCCAATCGATTCTGAGTGGTAGGGAGCTAATCTCTCTGGACCAAGTAGGATGGTCATCCCATAATATTCTGAGTGGTAGGGAGCTGATCTCTCTGGACCCAGTAGGATGGCCATCTAACCGGGCTGTGGGATTGTAGAAGTATTGAAGTCTTAAGAAGGGAAAATATGTCATTGTTCTATACATACAAGGGTATGGTGGGTATTATACCCTAATGCATATTGAATAAAACATAATATGTATGTGTGGCAGACACAACATATGATTTCTTTTCACAATCTTCTTGTTCCATCTTCTCTTCTCTTCCTCTCTTTCTTCCTTCTTTTCCTTCTATTAACTCCATTTTGGTATCAGAGCAAGGCTAAAACACAAGTCCTTGTATCATTAACTCCTTGTTGCATCAGTACAGACACTGACGTCAGCATCTGTATGGCTGATGTCATCACCGACACTTCCGAAAATAGGTTTAATAGTAGAAAATTCCATTTTCAATTTTTGAGGACCTGTTCGATTTTGAGAGTTTTTCCAAGTTGATCGGTAAGGAAATGGTCGCCCAAACCCTTGGAGTGCATTGTTTTTGGTCTCAATCAATTCCATAAAGAATTAAAGCGTCGATGTTAATTTTTGTTTGCCATATTTGACGCCTGGGTGCTTTCACGTGACTTGCCTGGTCCAATTGTCATTGTTGATGGTTTTTGGTGATTTCAGTCTATCTTTACAATCTTTATGGTTATTTGATCAAGAGTATATGTCCCAATTTGATACTAAAGTGCTGCGATATCGTGGATGATAAGAACTGATCGTGACTACATGTCATTGGGTATAGTTGGGTGTACGTTGGCACTGTTTCAATCTCTGGCAGATAAGGATGACCAATGAGTGTATCTAAAAGTGCTCTGAAGTTTGGAATGCTGTTGGGGACCATAAGTAATTGATTCGTAGTGGGTGTGTGGATTGTGTTTGTGGCAACATAGTCGTGTGATCCAGTTGTCAATGTCATCTTTTGAGATTTGTTTCAACAATAGGTTTTTTCAGCAAATTCTCAATTTTTTTTTTGTCTTAAAGAATGTTAGAAGACAGCCTCAAGTTAGGCACATCTAGTAATACCAATGTGGGTGCTCTTGGGGGAGTTGTGAATGAATCCCCAAACACCCTCATCACCACAGTTTGATTGGATGGGACCAATTTCTTTGCTTGGTCACAATCAGCCAAGCTCTTTATAACAGGGAAAGGCAAACCAAGGTTTTTGACTAAGGATGCAAAGATGCCAAGTACTAAAGATCCTGCTTCTGCAAAGTGGGAAGCTAAGAATGCCATAGTCATGTCTTGGCTCTTGCATTCTATACAGTTGGATATTTCCAACAATTACTTATTCTTATCTACAACCAAGGCCATCTGGGATTTTGTTACAAAGACTTATTCCAAGAGAGGAAATAAGGCTCGTTTGTATGATCTCCACCAAAAAGTCTCTTAGTTGAGTCTTTAGACAAGGGGATCGGTCTTTTACTTCATAATAGTCCACTCTTCGTGGATTATGGGAAGAAATTGATTTTTATTAGAGTTTTAAAGCTTAGTGTATAGAAGATATAGCATTATACAATCAGGAAGTTGAGGAGACTCGCATTTTCTATCTATTGGCTGGTTTGAATCCAAAATATGAATCTATTCATGTGATAATCCTTGGTAAGGATCCACTTTCTCCCTTGGATGAGGTCTTCTCATATCTAGCACAGGAGGAGGATCGTTGCAATCTTATGGTTCAACCACAGCAACCAATCATTGATCGGTCAACCATTGTATCTTCTTCCCAATGTGGTGGATGTGGTTCTTATTGTGGCCGTGGTGGTGGAGGATGAGGTGGGGCCTCTCAAGATGATAAGGACAAAGTAAAGTGTGAACATTGTGGACGTTCTAGACACACGAAGGAGACATGTTGGGATCTCTATGGTCGTCCCTAGCAGGAGTTTTAGGGTCACCCTCAATGTGGTTCTTTTACAGGTGGTCGAGGTGGTTTTCACTCTTAGACTCAATTCAGTGTCCATTCTGTTACCTCCTCCACAAAGCCAGCTTTTACTTCCACGCCTTCAGCCATGGCTTCTTCAGACAATGTTAGTTTTGTTTCGCGATCAGATAGAGACACTTCATCGCTTTATGGCTAGTTTAGAGCCATCTACCTTTGCATCTACATTTTCATTTGCCCAGTCAAGTATTTCAACTTCTACCTTAAGTGCGGCTGGCACTACTCACAATCACTTCTGGATTATTGATTTAGGAGCCTCAGATCATACGACGGTATTCATTTTTTTCATCATATTCTGTTTGTTCTGAGAATGATAAGGTCTGTGTTGATGATGAATCTTATTTTTCCATTGCTAGTAAGGGCTCCATTTTTGTCATACCCACCTTACTATTTTCCTTAGTTTTTCATGTTCCTAAATTTACCTTTAACCTTTTATCTGTTTGTCATCTTACCAAAACTTTGAATTGTTGTGTGACTTTCTTCCCTTCTCATTGTGTCTTTCAGGACTTAGGGATGAGAATGATAATTGGTAAAGGACATGAGGAGAATGGCCTTTACATACTCGATAGTGCCTCTTATATAGCTACTTGTGTTCAACTGTAGTCTTCCACAAATAAACGCCAAAGCTCCACTTCACTTCATAAGTGGCATTGGTGTTTTGGCCATCCTTCCTTTTCTCTTTTACGTCATTTATTTCCCAGTTTATGTTCATAGTTCAGTGTGTTTAAATATGATTCATGTGAATATGCCAAACACTATAGAAACTCTTATTCTTTAAGTATGAATAAAATTACTACTTCCTTTGAAATTGTGCATTATGATATGTGGGGACCTGTTCCCATTGACTTTTTGTTTGGATATTGTTATTTTGTAACCTTTGTAGATGATTATTCTCGATGCACATGGGTCTATTTACTCAAATCCAAGAGTCATGTTTTTTCTATCTTTGTTTCTTATCATAAGATGATTATGACTTAGTTTGACAAGAAAATCAAGATACTATGTAGTGATAATGGAGGTGAATATCTTTCCTCTGCATTTGGTTCTTACTTAAATCATCATGACATCATTCATCAAACCACATGTCCTGGTACCCTCGAACAAAATGGGGTAGCCGAACGCAAGAATAGACATCTCATGGAGATTGCTAGAGCTCTTATGTTTGAGATGAATGTTCTAAAAACTTTTTGGGTTTATGCAATTCAAACTACACATTTTTTCATGAATCGACTCCCTACTTGGGTGTTGGGTTATAAATCTCTTATTGAGATGGTCTCTCCTACTTCTCCATTGTTTCCTATTCCCCCAAGGTCTTTGGTTTTATTTGTTTTGTACATATTGACAAGTCTTCCAGATCCAAACTTGATCCTAAAGCCTTAAAGTGTATTTTTCTTGGTTATTCTCCCACTTAAAAGGGGTACAAGTGTTATCACCCATCCACCCAGTGGAAATTTGTTTCTATGGATGTTACATTTCATGAGACTATCCTATTCTTCTCTGCTGGGAAGTCTCCACTCAAGGAGGAGTATTGTGTTGCTGACGATGTTGAGACTTTGACCCCTATGCCAATACCCACTTTCTTTTTTGATCAGGTCCCACACACAGAAGCTGTTGGTAGTCAGGGGGAGCAAAGGGAAAAACCTTTTCAAGTTTATAAGCGAAAGTCTTAGGAAGTTGTGACTGCAACTCCTTATGTCCCAGACCATGATATCTTCTCTACCCCAGGTAACTCTATTACTCATTTTTCTTATCCTGTTGCTGATACTGATCTTCCTATTGCTCTCAGAAAATGTGCTCGTTCTTGTGTCAAATATCCTATTGCTAATTATTTGTCTTATAGTGCATTGTCTCCTTCTACTCAGTCTTTTGCACTTGTGTTGTCTATTATGATTCCTCACAGTGTGTTTGAAGCATTATCTCAACCTAAGTGGAAGGCGGCAATGGAAGAGGAGATGAGGGTCCTGGAGAAAAATGGAACTTAGGACATTATGGATCTTCTAACAGATAAAGAACCAATTGGATCTAAATGGGTCTTTACTGTTAAGCTAAAACTGGATGGAAGTGTTGTCAAGTATAAAACTGGGCTTGTTGCGAAAGGCTATATCTAGACTTACAAAGTTGATTATCTTGAGACCTTTTCTACTGTAGCAATGATGAACACCATCCGTGTCCTGCTTCCTTTGGCTGTGAACTAAGGTTGGTCATTATTCGAGCTTGATGTGCTATACTCCATCCGGTATAACATATTCGAAGCAAGATGAGGAGCTACTTATGGCCAATGGACTTATCGATGTCAACTCTAGAGTGATTGTCTTTCATAAGTAGATGCAGATGATGTCACTCGCTGATGCTTTTCTAGTCCCAAGCCCACAATGGTTGAAATTTTGGGGGTTCTGGCTGGTGCTTGGTTGGATGAGGTGGCCAGGTGGATTAGAGACAAATGCGGAGGCACCTTGAGGTGGAGAACATTTATTTGCAGATTGTGGCAACTCTAGCTAGGTGTGTTAAAGTTGTGATATTCGACTTGAAAACTTTAGGTAGGGTTCTTAATGTGAAAGACGAAGGGTACCGACTTTACTGTGGCCATTGAAATGGAGTTTACAACTGATGCTAGCGAAGGGAAGAATAGGGTCGTGTTCTATGACAAAGATGGATGTGAGGTTGAAGACGATAGGTGTAATGACCATCCTACCCCTCATTCAGATGGGTAGGCTTTTCGAAATTCAAAATCTGAAAAGGGCGGACCTTCGAATGGAGTTGGGCCTGATGTTATTGGGCCTAAGCGATCGACTAGGCTGAATATTTTTACTAAGCCTAAGGTTGCTCAAGCTTGGGTTTAAGAGGACGGGTTGTGGTTGAATGAGGTTAGACTAGATGGAGGCCCAACCGGGTCTTTATTTGAGGAGTATGTCGGGCCGAGTCGTTTTCACGAAATAAACCCTATGATGGGCATCATTTATGGTTATCGTTTTTCCCCCCTTTGCTTAATGCAAGTAATGGGGGCAGAAGATGAAGGTGCGAAAGAGAAGGGATTTAGCTGCGAGTCTTCTCCTAGAATGTCTCAGGCCTATTCTATTTGAAAGGTGCTAGGCTTTGATGCTAAAGATGGGGAAATTGTTCGGAAAACGCTGGGTATTGTCAACGAGGTCGATAGGTTGTTCGATGAAGCCTGGATTGCTCCAAATAATAAGGGGAAGATGAGTGGTGAGATTAAGGGGCGAAGCCACTCGGGGGAACCGAAAGGCCCATGCCACCATTATTGGATGGGTTCATTGACTCAGGGAAGCCTGTCTAGATGTAAGGGGTCATTGGCAACTCCTATACAGGGGCTGATTAGCGGAGATTGTGAACTGGAGGATAAGGGGTGGGATGAGGATGATGAATATACTTGGGCTTGAGATGAGGGGGATGATAATCCATTTACCACCCTAGTGGGAGGCTTATATGAACAAAGGAGACAACGTCACGCCATTGAAAGAGATTTAACATCAGATTCTTAAGAGGAATTCATTTCCCAATATGATGAGGAAGATGTTGATTCTCATATGGTGGTTTTTGACTCGTATCAAAGGAGATTCGTTCAACTAGTTGCATACCCCTCTTCGGATGGTGTTGTGCTTGTAATGGGATGCCTATCCTCTAAGGCACCATCGCATGTGTTGATGCAACAACTTCCTAGCGATCAATCCTTTATTCAATCTCTCATTCCAAGTACCTTTGACCATTCTGATTCTGGTTTACACAAATCTTTATCTATCCCTTCGTGCAATTTTGATGCAAGTCCTACCCTTTTGTCGAAATCCCTTCCTAATGTAATGATGGAATGACATTCGCATCTGGTGGAGGAAGGCTGTGTAAGAATGGGAGAGTTACTTGGTTGTGGAGAGAAGGATTCCCAGGTAGAAGAAGTCGATAGGTTCGTTAATTAAATGAGATTGATTGTGAGTGATAGTAAAGGGAATGAAGTGAAACTATCCAAGTATCTTAAGATAGCTAAGTGTGGCACTCAAAAGAAGAGGTTGGATAAAGGAGCAAGGGAACTCAAGAAACTGGAATGGGCTTTGAATGATGGTGACACTAGGGGCACGGAGGATAGGGTCAAGAGAAATGGTGGTATAGGTTTGTTTATGGTGAAAAAATGAAGGTGTTGTCTTATAATGCCTGTGGTTTAGGGGGTGTTGAAAAGATGAAGAAGGTGAAGACTGTGGTTGGCAGTTGTAATCCGGATGTGGTTATTCTTTAAGAAACTAAGAAAGAAGTGTTGCATCGTAGCCTTGTGAAATGCACATTGGGTCCTTCGCTTTCAGAGTGGACCTTTATTCCTTCGATGGGTGCTGCTGGGGGCATTTTGTGCTCTTGGAACCCACTTTCTATCAATAAGATTGATGGGATAGTAGGCTAGTTCTCTATTTCTATTGTTCTTAAGGATATTCAAACTGGGTAGACTTGGATGTTCACAGGGGTGTATGGTCTTGCATTTGCTTCCAATAGAGAAGGATTTTGGTTGGAGGAGACTTAAATGTTATTCGGTTTGTTCATCACAAGAGTTCGGGTGGAAGGCTTACTCGTAGCATGAGAAATTTTGAGGAGTTTGTGATATTCATGAACTTAAGAGATAGTCTCTTGTGTAATGTTTGATACACTTGGACGAATGGGCAGGAGCAGTTGGTTTTGAGTAGGCGTGACAGATTTTTGGTGTCTGGGACATGGGAGGACGTTTAGCGTTACCGAGACTTACATCGGACCATTGGCATATTATTCTCTAGACTTCTGAATATAGTTTTGGGTTTAAGCCATTTCGATTCGAGAAAATAGGGTGACCCATCCTTCTTTTAAAGGCTTGGTCCATAGATGGTGGAATGATTGTAATGTGGGAGGGGTGGTTTTATGTAGAAATTGGGGCATATTAAAGGGAAGTTGAGGGAATGGAATAAATCTACCTTTGGGTTCTTTAAAGATACTAAAGAGAAGTTGGTTCAAGAACTGCAATGCATTGACATGATGCTAGAAGACGAAGAGGGAAGGGTTGGAGAGCTAAGATCTAAAAGGATGGAAGGAGCGAAGAAGTTGGATAGGGTGTTGAAAGCGGAGGAAATTTTTTGGCACCAAAGGTCAAAAACTAAATGGTTAAGGGAGGGTGACGGAAACACTAGTTATTTCCATAGGGTGGCTAATGAAAGAAGAAGGCAGAATATGATCACTAGGTTAATGCTTGATGGTGAGGAAATCTCTTCTTTTAAGGAGATTGCTATTGAAGCCACTGAGTTTTATGCCAACCTATACAAGAATGATGGATATGAGAGACTAGTTATTGGAGATTTCTTCACTTCGACTATTCCTAGTGATCGGGCAATGGAGATTGAAAAGCCATTTAGTGAGGAGGAAATTCACAATGCAATCTTCGGGATGGATGATGCGAATGATTCAGGACCGGATGGGTTCCTCTATGTTTTTCCAAGAACGCTGGGATACAATCAAGGAGGATATGATGAAAGTGTTCGAGGAGTTCTTCAAGAGAGGTGCTATGAATAAGTCTATGAGATCTACTTTCATTGTTCTTGTCCCTAAGAAGGCTATGAGATCTAATTTCTGGTTAACGGTGTTGTAGGTGAAGAAACAAACAATAGATAGGATCCTTTGGCTCTACTTAGGAAATTTAAGGCTAAACTACAAAGGTGGGATTTTCCTGTAGTAAACTCAGCAGGATTATTTGATGAAAAATCTAAAATGAGAGCTTGGTTTAATATATCTAAAGTAAGAAAGTAGATTGAGGTGAAGCTGTGTTGAATATAAGAGGGTTTGGACAGGGATAGAACTATTTATGAGTACTTTGCATTGAAATAAAGGGAACTAATTTCACAATTTAGTAAATCTAAAAACATTAGAAGTTTAATTGAAATTAAGGATGAAAAGTTAGGGTTTGGAGATGAGTTCAATTAAACGGCTTAAATGGATTGTGGTTAAGGTGCGTGGTTAAAAAAGATTGGTTTTCTCTTAATTTCATTGACATATAAAAAGCTGTAATTTTTTGGTAACATAAAGATATTAACAATAGTTGTGGGTATGGTTTAGGTTTATATAGGGCTGAGACGAATAATCAGAGATATTAAGAAAGTTGTATATTGAGGATTAAAGATGTTGCAAGTGAAAGTAATATGAATCAATCACCTTTATTGCAATAGATTAAGAAAAAAATAAAGAAAAGATGAAGAAGTTACTATGAACAATAACTCATGAACAATTTTTCGTGAATAGTGCTTAACATGAAGAAGAGAGAAGAAGAGCTTAGCTAAGTCAATCATAGGGCATGCTATAGAAAATTTATTTATTTCAATCCCAATAATGATGAGAAAAATTCTTTACAAGCCTAGATAATAACTTTTAATAAGACTCAACATCCAAGAACCAA
Organism: Platanus orientalis; assembly: GCA_025762735.1. NCBI lineage: Eukaryota > Viridiplantae > Streptophyta > Magnoliopsida > Proteales > Platanaceae > Platanus > Platanus orientalis. The sequence goes on along the minus strand of JAOXJP010252461.1, from coordinate 1,187 downwards.
ACTTAAACCTATTAAACTTAAATCTGCTCAAATTATGACCGAAAGAAAAAATAAGGTCAAAACTTGAATCTAAGCCAAATCTAGCCAAATATAAAATTACCAAAATACCCTTGTAAAACACCCCTCCAGTAATCTCTCCTTAAACTAATTCAGCTTTCCCCCATGTTCTATACTCTTCTTCAATATGGGACGGATGGTAGTTCCAACCATTGGATACATGTGGGGACCACAACCAAGCAACCCCTTGGATCTTTTTTTGGGTTGGGGTTTCCATAGAGGTTGATGCTTGTCTAGCAATGCTACGCCTGTTGCATCAATTGTCCTTACTCCATGCTAGTATGACCATGCATATATATGGAAAAGGTACATTTGTAGCATGGTTTGAAACATGTTAATGTTGAAATTTAGTGTGTATAGCTAGAGTTTGTGGGGCGTTGGAATATGACATGTGTCCATCATGAACACTTCATCTAATAAGAAGATAGGTTGGAGATTGTGGCTGTTTATTATGTCTTATTAAAAGTATTTTGTGCCTAGAACTTTCTTTAAGTTGATTATATTTCATGGTTTCACACATACTTCGTAAGATTTGTGTTGCAGTTATATTCTTGACTATTGGTCATTACCTATGAGTATTTGAGAAAAATGCCAAATCTCTTGTGAAAAACAAAGATAAGTTTTACTTTCTTAAGGAAAACTAAATTTCCTATGAACCAATTTTTGAGCATAACCAAATCATGTCACATATAATGTACACAACTAACTGATATAGGTTTGATTTTTAATAAAGTACCAATTTTAATATAATAATTTTCAATGGGCATGTAGGGGATACAAGATAGTTCAGGATATGGATTTGGAGAAAAAAATAAAGCGGGAGATGCAATCACAGAATTTGCAATGGCATGCAATAATAAACAATATTTTCAGAAAAGGGATAGCATTTGACAACTTTTAAAATTGTATCAAGTAGGATTCAGATAGACTTATTGATGCAACAACATTAGACTATGTGGAGAAAGCCTTCCCTTTGTGGAAGCCTAAGCCAATGATTTGTTAAGCCAGGAAGAAACTAGGAAAATGTCCATGGTAGAGTTTGTTTTAGGGTCTTTTAATTTTATTAAGCATGTAATAAGGCTTTACAGCCATAGGTTTAGTGGTAAGTTTGTTAAGGGTATTTTGGGAGA
>JAOXJP010252450.1:0-21842 GCA_025762735.1 Platanus orientalis | reverse complement strand
TTTTGGGAATTGAGTTCCCAATTGAGTTATTCAATGAATTAAGAATAATTAAAATACCGGATTTGTGCAAGGGATTCTCGATACTCTACTGATCGTTGAATTTGAGTACTTTTTCCTTTAGTCACTTTGCTTCACTTTAATTTGCATTTAAAATTAATCTTTGTTCTCCATTAATCATTTAGTATTTTTCTTTATTCCTTTTGCTATTCTTTTAATTTGTCTCTTTGTGGAATCGACACCCCAAAGTTGTGTTACAACTACCACGTTATTCTTTGGGCGTAATCACAACACTAAACTAAATCAAACCAAACCTGAGTCATCACCTTAGGGGGCACCCAACTCTTAGGGAGCTCTGCCTCAGGTAAGGGCTCCTCACTGACCCCACCCTCGAGGACTGTCATAGTCACCACCTCTAGCACCATCCGTACCAAGTTAAGCTCAGTGGGAGGAACCTTCCTCTTCCTTCCCCTCTAAGTAGGAGGTGCCGGCTCCTCTATAGGTTGTGCTGCGACTGCCTACTATAGCCAAACAAATCAAAGTCATCAAAATATTTCAAAAAATATACAAAAATTTTTGAAAGAAAATGATGAAATCAAACTCACCTAGGGCTCGTTAGGGCCACCCAAAGGTCTATAAGACTGAGTGGCCCACCACTTGTAATCCCGAGCCCAGTCCAGGAAAACAGAGGCATCAAGGCCTATCTCTCGTCTGTCGGTCTCTCCCTCGGTGTCAATAACCAGTGGAAGCGAGTGTGGGATAATAAAATCCTCCACTCCCATCCCGACTTGGCGTCAACACCTCTCCCCGAGGTATATGGTGACCTCATCAATGGCCACTAGAATGACCCTCTGATAAGACTAGAACCAGGCTGAAGTCTGGTCTAGGGTAGCCTCCTCCTCCAAAACTCATAGAGTCCATGGGTGCCACTTGACCTGTATAACGTCTAATAGAAGTTAGATAATGATTTTCAAAGAAAATAAAAATCAATTAAACAAATTAAAGCATTGTGTACTTACCTGGTCAACTGTTAGAAGGTCTAGCTCCCGTTGGAAAGTTAAGATGGGTTTATGGACCTTATGGTGGATGTTTGAGACCTTTCACCTTGCTACGCAAGGGAAGGGGAACAACTCCTCACCACTCCATGCGGGGGCCAAAGATGGAAAATGCTCATAGCACCACACCTACAAAAGAAAGAGTTTAAAGAATCAGTGCTATCAAAATCAAATAAAAGAGAGCAAATAAAAACAAAAGACAAAAATTGGAAGAATTAAAGCAAGTCATACCTCCCATAAGAAACACAGCCCCAATAAGGCATGAGGGCCCTGCCCATCCAAGATCTCGCTTATATTGGAATACATCCACTTGAGGGCGAACCTACCCTAACTGTGAGTAGCCACTAGATCTAGCTCTTTCAATGCCGACAACAAGTGGAAGTATATCCTGTCGCTCTTCCCACAGAAAATAGAGTGAGTCAGCATGTATGCTAGGAAAATGTAGGTAGAAAAGGCGATCTCCTCTAGTGGGCTCTAATTGGTAGCCCACACATAATCCTTCTCGAACCAAGAATGAAAGACACCCTTCGTGCCCTTGCAGTAAGCCATGGGTTGAGGCCCAATGCATCAAGCCACCAACTCTGGGTCGAATTCATCCGAGCTTGGTGGAGGCATGCCATCCATAAAAAAATCGGTTATCATAAAAAAGTTTATCGGGGGGAGGTAGACCGATCTCCCCCATCGGATGGTGGAAAGTACACGTGATAGGAGACCACCTCTCGGCCAGGGCCATCAACAAAGCCCTATTTACCTTCAGCACAGGCAGGCTTAGAAAATGGCCAACACCCATGGCCTGCACCCGGTCATAGATGTTGGAACATATACATTCCCATAAGGATAAGACCCCAAACTAAGAGCCATGACGCTTTACTTTCCCCTAGCCCACAAGAGAAAATATGTAAAAACATGTTAGAACAATTTTTAGGGACAAAAAGAATTAAAAACAAATAAAAAAGAATTAAAAAAATCAAAAACTACAATTCTATCTCTAAGGCCTAATGCTTGAATTTTAGGTTGACGCCTGAATTTTTCCCAATGCCTAAATTTTAGGTTAATGCCTGAATTTTCAACGCCTACTTTTTAAAACATTAAAAATTCAGGTGTTACACCTCTAATTTAGGGTAGTGATTTTAAGGTGTTGGGAAATCTGGAAATTAGTTAAAGAAAATTTAAAAACCTATTCTAAATCATTCCAAAATAAAAAATAATTTCATTCAAATAATTTTAAACCTAAAAATACAAAGAAATCTAAAGAAATGTGTAAAATCAAATAAAAACATTAAATCTAAAACAAGACATTCAAAGAACAATAAAAATTCATAAAAACATAAAATAATTCCATAAACAAATCAAAACTTACCTTATCCGCAATCGGGTTCTTCCACAATGCCTTCTCCTACGTCTAGAAAAGCAGGAAGTGGCGGCTCGATCCTCATTAACTCATTTTAATTGAGGTGAAAAGATGGTTTTTGGCTAAAATTGTAAAAGAAGAACACTGTGGGGACTCTCCCTCTCATTCGTAATTGAAAATAGTAAGTTGAAACACAAAAAGACGAAAAACTCAACCGTAGGCCCATTAAAAGTTGTGACTACTCTCAATCCCTAATCGTGCTCCCAATGCCTGAATTTTAATTCAATTAAATTTAGGCATTGAGACCAAATTCAAGCGTTAGACATTTTTTGCCTATAACTGTTCCAACGCCTAATTGGACATCCAACACTTGAATTTTAATTCAATTAAATTCAAGCGGACACAAAATTAAAGTGTTAGGCTTAATTTTTGCATAATATTGCTTTCAATTGTAAAATAACATTTTTAACCCTGTGCTCATGCTTGTGCTTACAAACATGGATCACAGACCTATGTAGTTAGATTCATACTCCACTATCTCTGTAAACTTTGCAAATACCCTAATTGCCCTTCCCCCTGAAGAACAGAAAGTTTGGAAGAATCAAAGCCAACTAGGGGCAACATTGACCTTGGCACAAATCAACTTGGATTGGCCACTGTTAGTGGTAGCCATTTCCTTTTAGGACCTAGCATCTATGGTTTTTTGCTTCATAAAACAAGAGCTTACACCCACTATCAAGGAGTTGGAATCCTTCCTAGATTGGGAACATTGTCTCGGTGTCAGTGCCATAATTCTAACCCATAGGCCTAACTACCTCAAAGTTTTCATGCATTGGACATCTCCAAAGCCTCCCTACCTAGGGAAGCTATAGGAGAATACTTGGATTACCCTTTTGATCTTTTATTAGAAAAAGGTTGGAAGAAAGTTGGTGACTTCGCCAACCTGATCAAGTTCAAAGCATTTACCTTGGTCCTCTAAAGACTACTTTTACTATCACATAGCCGTCATCATATCAATCGATATCCTGAGACAACATCTAGAAAAGAAGATGCTTGCACCTATGGTCACATCTAAGATTATCTTTAGTCTCACATTGTGCTCAACACCCTCGAGGTCAGTTATATGGTTGCCCAGTTTTCTTACAAGCTTGCCTATTGGAACACTTGTCTATCCTTACATCCTTCCTAACTTATGTGTCACGGGATCTGATTTCGACACAGATACATGTCAAAAGCTGCCCCTTGCCAATCAAAATAACTAAATTGGGTTATCAGAACCTACTAGCTACTATGCTTCCTGAACAGATCATTTGGCATGTCAAATGGCACAAAGCATGCTACCCACTTCTTGCAACCAAGGACCGCACTTACATGGTCATCACAAGAGTCCACCAGAGTACTCCCTATGTACCCATATGTGACCTTCAGAAATTTTCCCTCAGGCAAGATCTCTTCGATTTTCCAATGGTCTTCGAAGACATCTTCAAACTTGACCATCATATGTCCAATCATACACGGTTTATACTAGCCACCTTATAGGATAGCTCACATACCGGAGTCACAAGACATCCATAGCTAGTATCCTCAAAAGCATAGGTCATGAAATCTACTTACGAGTATTAGCTTTTACATAAGCCCCCTCTATAGACTGCTACACCTGCAGCATCCACTTTTTTGAACAAGAGGTCATGCACTGAATCAACATCTTCATCATATATAGAGTTTTCTTACACTCAGAGTGAATATAAGCAATCACTGATAGACTTAGCTAAGGAGTAAGCTTTACATGCCTAAACCAAGGCTACCTTAGAAGCTGAAACACTTTTTGTGTACAGAGACCAAGGTCTCACATGAGTGCACCCAGCATTGGAATGAAACCCAAGCCGAGCTTAGTCACTCCTTAAAAAGTGAGCTCAATGACAATAGAACTTCCCACAAAGATTTGGGAATTAAGATGAGGCACAACAATAGCATGGCCTTTATACAAGATCAGTGGATATAATCATGGGTTCACAAGTTAAGAAAATAGATCTTCTCCTAAGGCTATGAATCAGTGTCCCCTCCACCACCTCCGGTGGTGCCTAATCTTTAGATTACATTTTATGCTTTCTTTTCTGATGTATCAAGGCAAGTACCCCCTCCTTTTGTAATCATTTTCGATATGTATATATTGTACAAAGTTTTATTTTCCAAAAATCTCATAGTTAATTAAAGGACATGAATTCAACTGTATGACTTATGCACTTATAAAAACACTTGGCTATCAATTGTGAATGAATGTAAAGAATGAACCCTACAAAATAATAACAATCAACCCCTCTTTTTTTCAAAATTCATTTAAGCAAGCTATAATTGCTCCCCTAGAGACTCGACTGTAAAAGAAGAAGGTGCAACGTGGCAAAGCCATAGTGACAAGTCAATACCCCTATCTACGGTAAGCACCACACCTCTTACCCTCCCAATGACATCCTTGGGAAACCCACCTCCTAGCAGGACGAGTCCTGAAGATACCCTCTCGGATGGATTCAAGTCCGTAGTAGAAAGATTAATGGGGGACTTCATGTCCCGGCATGGTTGGACATCTACTCCTAAGCATGGTCAATCCTCTTCATCACCCCAAACTTCTCCACCACCTCATAGCCAACCCAACACCAATGAGTAGCCTCAAATACCCACACTCACTAAATTTGAGAAACTGATGTTTGAGTACTTGTTGAAGCAAGGAGGGCCTCATGGCTAGAACACAGTCTTCGAGCTGCCACCACCTCCTAGCACTATTGAACAGACTCCACCACATGGCCAGTTATACACACAAGACCCCATCTATGTCACAGCCCCACTCCGAGCCACAACCACATACATGCAGCTAGAACATTGGACCGTCTTCGACCTAGAAGAGTAGTATGGGCCATCAACATCTAGCAGAAAGGGGAAGGAGAGTTTTGCTTCTCTAAAGGATAAAACTAGTACATAGCTACTAGCTAAGCTCTCAACAGAGGTAGAACTGATGAAAGGGGGCAGTTCCCCATCTCTATGGACTTCAAGGATCTTTGTATCCACCCCGGGAGTGTACTACCACCAAACTTTCAAATGCAAAGTGTCGAGAAGTATGATGGTGCCACCTTCCCCAGGATGCATCTCCGCATATATTGCAATGTTATGTTCTAATGGGGACATGATGAGCGTATCTTAGTCTAGATGTTTGGCCAGAGTCTAGAGAAGAATGCAAGGAAATGGTTAACAAGCCAAGAAAAGTGTAACATCAGCACATGGAGGGCCCTAACGCAGTCATTCCTCAACCATTAATAGTTCAATCTTGAGATGCTACCAACCCGGGAAGAGATTGAAGGAATAAGACCCATCACTGGAGAAAGTATCAGGGACTTTGCCTACAGGTGGAGATTGAAAACCTCAAACCTAAAACACCCTATGTTTGAGGAGGACATGATATCCACCTTCATGAGGACGTTGAGTCCTACCTACCAGTTGATGCTCTTGAGTACATCATAAAGCAACCTCGCTGAGGTTGTTGACAAAGCTGCAAAGGTAGAATTGGACATCAAGGCAGGTTTGGTATAAGACACACCACTTAACCTTGTTAGTTCCACCAAAACCACGCCGAAGAAGGCAATAGTCTTGTGCAAGCCATTGAGGCTCCCCGGCCCAGTCAGAACAACAATCATGTTCTTCCTCCATAGCAGCTAACCTAGAATTATCCAACAACCATGAACATCATTCCTCGATAGTAGTTATACCAACCTAAATACCTGGGCAGGCCCAAAGAAGAGAAGAAAAAGAGAAAATTCACCCCATTTCCCTACTCCTACAAATACATCATAACATACCTAATTAAAAAGAGGTTATTATAGCCAATTGATCCGAGACCTCCACCTTATCCCCTACCCTACCACTATAATCAAGTGGAACATTACGAATGCCATCAATCCCCAAGGCATACCATCGACAAGTGTTACCGCCTAAGACACGATATCTAAGACCTAATCAACGAGGGTAAGGCATCATTTGACCCTACACCCACCAATCCTCCATCAAATTCAAATATCATCTAGAATCCACTCCTTGATCACCAGCCTCCAAAAGGGGTCAACATGATCAGTCTCACTAGCACCTAATTCAATCTCTCTAGCTACATCACTAAGATCTTAGAGCATAAGAAAATCATTTTCTTACCTAACACTAACGAAGTGTCTACCCTGAATGGACACTCCCCCAAGCCTATTCCCCCTCCCAAAAACAAGCACTTGCTTGCACACATGTGGGATATGGCCCCAAATAGCCCAATAATAGTCCTCCTCCCTGATATAAACATGTACTGGGAAGGTTCAACAACTCATGACCCATTTTCATCCCCCTATATCATCCCACCACCATCATTATATGCCCAGCTCACTGACCTTTCATCCCCTCACCAAGTCCTCAACATTCCTTCACCTACCAGAATACAATACTTTCGAAATCGAGTCCCTTTGGGCTATCTAGTTGGGGAAGTAGTAGAACCCGAGCTTTCAAATAATGAGTTGAAAGAGCTCATCACCTTCATCACCCAATCAGGCAGAGTTTCTAAGCCAGTCACATATCTGCATCTCAAAGGCAAAAGGAAAGAGAAGATGATAAAAGAAGTTGAGACAGAGGTATAGAAAAGACCGGAGAGGTAGAGGAAAAGAAGGAAAATGAGATTTTTGAAGCAATAATTTTGGAAGTCTTACCTATTCTTGATCGAGCAGTTATCCAAGATGCCAGCATAATTCTCTATCTTAGGCCTTTTACTAACATCAGAGCAGTACAGAGAAAGGTTCATGAGTATATTCAAAAAATCTTTTTTGGATGCCTCAATCACACCAAACAGGTTAGAAAATATGGTGGCCAAGTATCAATACCATGAGTTATTACATTCTCAGAGGATGAGATTCCCGAGGGTGACACTATGCATAATTGAGCCATCTACATCACAGCTTGCCACTTAGACATATGTATTCCCCTTATTTTGGTAGACAATGGGTCCACCTTGAATATCTGCCCCCAAGGATACATTGGATATGTTAGGAGTTCCCTTAGCTATGTAAAATCCAATCCATGTGACATAAGGGCCTTTGACAACTTAGTTAGTTACGACCAAGAAGAATTGTACATTCCCTTAGTGATATAAGGGATAATGTTCCAGGTTCAGTTTCAAGTACTAGGCATACCATCCTCCTTCCCAATGTTGTTGGGAAGACCATGATTCATCAGGTAGGCATCATCCCATCCACTTTCCACCAGAAAGTGAAATTTATCACTAATGACAAGGTCATCATAGTGCCAGCTTATACAAATGTGTTCACAATGATAGGGTAGAAGATACTAGGAGTCCAGAACTTATAAGCCCTAAATACCTTTACCTCGTACCAATTCGAGGTTGTGCATATAGAGAAAGAGGTGGAAAAGCTAAAGAGGAAGGCTAAAATACTTCCACCAAAGTTCCACATGATGGCCAAGATGAAGTTCGATCCTAGCAAAGGCCTAGGCAAACATTCCCAAGGAAGAAAGAACCCTATCAAAGTCATCAGAGTACCTTACAAAGCAGGCCTAGTGTTCAAACCTTTGATCAAGCATCAGTTCAAGAAGGACAAGAAGAAGAAAGCCAGCCGTAAAGCTGCACAACACTTTGTATCAGCTTCTAGATTACCCAAAACTTGCACTACCCTGCCGACTGAACCACTAGCTCAGATAGTACCACACAAGCTCAACATAAAATATACACCAACAGAACCAATCATCATTCCTCCCTCCAATCATCAGTCATCATTCTGCCTACCTTCTTAACGTTGCCCCTCATACCCACTTGTTTAGCTCTAAGCCGTCCCTCCCTGAGGTCAAGGAAAGTTCAACCCCCAACACCTTAGAACATAGGGAGGACAACCTAACTCCCCAAAGTCTACTCTCTCTTCCTGGTGATGTTATGGAAGCACTACAATCAGTTATTGCGAGTGAAGAGTAAGACTTAGTCGAGCTCGACCCTGACCAGGTCAACATGCTAAAAACATGGGTACCCTTGGAAGCCGCAAAATAGATCCAACAAGCCAACTCTGTAGTAGTAGAGGACCAAGACTAGGTGATGGATTGAATGATTGAGAAAAGAAGCCAGGAAGAGCCGACCTTACTCTACTCTTGCTTAAATTTTCAAAAGTTTTGGTCTTTTTGCTTTTCACCATTTTGTAATAATAACTACGTGGACTTGATCCCTAATGACTCATGACTGTCAAAGCATTCGACCAATGCACTTGTAAAGGCTACATACGCAACTTGAGACATAGCTTCAGGCCTAGAAACTTTTGAAAAAAGTTTTTTTTCTACTTTGTTTACCCTTGTAGTGAAAGAACTACGTGCAGCTTGATCTTGACAGACCAATGTTTTCAAAAGCACTTATGCTAAAAGTCAAGTATGTAGGCAACTTAAGAAGTAACTTTTGGCTCAGCTGCTTTTCAAAATATATATATATAAATTTGGTCCACCCATGAGACCAGAACTACGCATGACTTGATACCAACTAAACAAGCTTTCCTAAGCATGTGATTAGCACAAACATTAGGTATGTAGGAAACTTGGAGTCTGATTCCAAGTCCAATTGCTCTCTTCGGGTATTGAATACCCTTTTCATGTAGATCAATACTAAAAGCTTTTTCTTTCAAAAATAGGAACAAGAAGAATGGAATGATGACGAAATGATGCCGAAAGAGGTGATCAAGGCCTTTGAGCGCTAAGAGAACCGGAATCTTCCATTGGTAGATGACCTCCAAGACATCTATCTTGGGTCAGAAATCATGCCTAGAATGCTAAAAATTGGGACCCTCAGTACTTCAGATCTGGGGTATGCCCTATTAAATCTATTTCAAGAGTACATAGACATCTTTGTATGGACCTATATAGACATGCCTAGTCTGGACGTAGACCTTGTCACCCATAAGCTTCCCACTAACCCGGATATTCATCCTATGAAGCAAAAGCATTGGCGTCTACAACCAAAATGGTCCCTAGCCCTCAAAGAAGAAATCCAAAAGCAATTAGACGCAGGCTTCCTTTTTTCTATCCAATATCTTCAATGGTTAGCCAACATTGTCCTTGTTCCTAAGAAGGATGGCAAGGTCTGAATGTGCATAGTTTACAGAGACCTAAACAAAGTCAGTCCCCCAAAGATGACTTTCCTTTGCCCCACATTGATGTGCTCATAGACAATACTACCGAACACGAGATGATGCCCTTCATGGACAGGTTCTCAGGCTATAATCAGATCAAGATGTTAGTAGAAGACCATGAGAAGACTGCTTTCACGACCCCTTGGGGCACATTCTGCTACAAAGTAATGCCCTTCGATCTCAAGAATGCAGGGAAAACATACCAATGGGCCATGACTACCCTCTTTGATGACATGAGCAACAAAGAAATTAAGGTCTATATTGACGACATGATTGTCAAATCCTGTCACAAAGAAGATCACCTAACATATCTATAGAATCTGTTTGCCCATCTAAGAAAATATAAATTGAAGTTGAACTCGAACAAATGCATCTTTGGAGCCTCCCATGGGAAATTGTTAGGCTTCATCATCAATGAAAGAGGCATAGAAGTTGATCCATCCAAGGCCAAAGCAATCATTAAAATGCCTACTCCTCTCACAGAGAAGGAAGTACATAGTTTCTTGGGTTATATCCAATATATTAGTTGTTTCAATGCTCAACTCACTCCTATTTGTGAGCCCCTATGCAAACTACAAAGGAAGAACATTCCAACCTAATGGAACAACGACTACCAAATTGCCTTTGACAAAATCAAGAAATATTTTTGCTAAGCCCACCTGTGTTGGTCTCTCTAGAGTTGGACCGCCCATTGAATTTGTATCTGATAGTGCATGACAACTCCATGGGTTGAGTGCTAGGACAGCATGACTATACACGGAAGAAAGAATAGGCCATCTATTATTTGTGCAAGCGTTTCATTGACTACAAAACTAGATATACACCACTTGAGAAAACCTGTCGCTCTTTAATCTATATCACCAAAAGGCTTCAGCACTATTTTCTCTCATACAAAGTGTTTTGATTTCTCGAATAAATCCCACCAAGTATTTGTTCGAGAAATCCGTAACCGCAAGAAGAACTCCCGATGGCTCATGATGCTATTAGAATTCAACATCACATATGTCTCACAGAAAGCTATCAAAGGGCAAGCCATAGCCGATTTCTTAGCAAATGGACCAACAGATGAACCTTCATCCTTAAAATTTGACTTCCTACATGAACACATACTATGTGTTGAAGCTGAATCAAGTAAGATAGTCAGATGGAAGATGTGCTTCGACAAAGTCATCAATCAGTTAGGCTATGGGATTAGAGTCGTGCTCATTTCCCCAATAGGTGTCCTCATCCTAATTGCCGCAAGGCTACACTTTTAATGCACCAACAACATAGCTGAGTATGAAGCTTGCATCATCAGTTTGAAAGTAGCCATTGATCTTGGTATTGATGAACTAGAAGTCTATGGAAACTCAGTGCTTGCCATCTTCCAAGCAACTAGAGATTGGTTCATCCGAGAGGAGAAGTTCCTAGACTACCATTAATGTCTACAGATCCTTTCCAAGAGTTTTGAATATCTGACTTTCGATTACATTGGCAGAAGAAGGAACAACTTTGCAGATGCTTTGGCCACATTAGCTTCAATGATTAACATCTCTCAAGGGGCAGCCATGACACTAATTGATATTGAACAAAGAAATGAGCCAGGTTATTGCCTCTAGATTACAACTACTAACTTGAATAAGGAGTCATGGTTCCTCGACATCAAGAACTATCTGGAAGATTAGACCCTTCCATAAATGGCATCCAAGAATGATCAACGTGCTTTGTGGAGATTAGCAACTCAATTTATTTTACATGGTGGGGCCCTGTACAAGAAGTCTCCTCATCATGTTCTCTTGAGATCCATAGATGAAATTGAAGCCTCCACTATCATTGAAGATATCCACGAGGAGAGTGTGGCTTGTACAAGAATGGGCTCATGCTTGCCAAGAAGATTCTTCGATTGGGCTACTACTGGTCAACTATGGAAATAGATTGTTGTCAACATGTAAAGAAGTGCCACACTTACCAGTCTTATGCCAACATCATTAAAGTACTAGCTTTCGAAATGCACAACCTGACTAGTCCTTGGCCATTCTCCATGTGGGAGGCATGCCTCAGAAAGCCACCAATGAACATTTGTACATCATTGTGGCTTTTGACTATTTCACTAAATGGGTTAAATCCATATCTTTAGTAGCAGTCACAATGAAGAACACAGCCAAATTTATATGGAGAGACATCATCTGTAGATATGGTGCTCCCAACAAAATTATCACTGACAATGCATCTAATTTTGTGGGAAAGGATCTTGAACTACTATGCAAAAAGTTTAAGATTCACCACCATTGATCCTCTTCATACAAACCACGAGGGTAACGTCGGCCGAATTATGAAAGGACCCTTCATTGTCAAACAAAAGCTATCTGTTGGGGCACTACTACTAGGAAACATGGATGGGGAAGACTTCCCCAGATTTGTAAACTTGGACTAAGTCAAAAGATTCATTGCTTAACTACTGTAAAACTGACTTATGCTAGAAAACTTGAAATGAAAATACCTTGAACGGTCATTTTACTGAAGCACTCTCCTACCCATTTACTTTTACTTCCAAAGACATGCTCATTTCTACAAATCCAAAGCAAAAAAATCAATGGTTCAACAAAAACAAACAAAAAAAAGCAAGCAAAAAGAAAAGAAAAGCTAAAAAGAAAATTTATAAAGAACTATAATCTTCCTTTAAAATATGAAAATCTTGTACAGAACCATAATCTTCTTCATGAAATGGGCATTTTATAGAGAACCATGATTTTCAACCTGCAATAAGCCTCTGATCAAAGAGCCATTCATATTCACATCTTCAAATTATTCTTTAATCAAAAGCCATTCATATCCATATTTCCAGATGCTTTCAAAACTCTCATACTCAAGGACAAACCTTGAAACCATCAATAAACCTTTTATTTAGTAAAGAAATTATTTAAGTCCCTTAGTACTTTGAAAAGTTCTAAGCAGAAGTTAGCAATACATAAATCAAGCATTCAACCAACTTGGAACAAGAGAATCTACCTCGTTCAGTCACCTTCTAAAAAGCCCAGACTTATTTGAGTATAGAGGCAAAAAAGGGACAAATACAAAAAAAAAAACATTGTAAAGCTCAGAGTGAAAACCAGAAATGGCACTCTAACCTAGTCCTAGTAAACAAGGGCAAAAAAGAGAGCAAAATTAAATCAACACTTAGGGTGAAAACCAAAAATTGCACCTTGAGTCAAGACAAGTTAATCAAGTCATGAGCACACATCATCAAAAATCATCTCCTAACAAAACAAGAATAAAGATCTCAAACATAGGCATGTGATCTTAGTCTCCTAAAGGAGGCACATTCGATATCCAAAACTTGCAAACCATTCATGCCCTACCCAGACTAGGCATGACATCATAGCGTATAAAAACATGACCCAATGTATTTAAGAGTAGTGCAACAGGTCATCTCTAATGTTTAATGACCCTGAGGGGCCCAACTTTTCAAGATCAATGGAAGATTTCCACAAAATGATTTTTCAAAACCTCTTTCAAAGAAAAATGAACAATTCAACCGATCCAGGCTTCAAAGCTCAGTCATCAATCAATCAACATTGTTAATAGTGGAAAGCATCATTCATATCACTAGGGAAGTCTTCTACGTAGCTATCAATGACTCTGGGATCAAGAAGCAATTAAAAACAAACTAAGATGAAGCACCATTTCAAGCAAAGGGCCACTCACAGCCAAGTAAAGCTGAAGATGGTACATCATCTCCCAAAGAAAAGTAGAGGTGACATGTTATCTCCCATCCATTATGATTAGAGATGACTAGTCACCTCCCAATAAAGCAAATCTAGATGAAGCATCATCTCCAGCAAAGCGCCATTCACGACCAAGAAAAGCTGGAATGATACCTCACCTCCCAAAGAAAAGCGGAGATGATGCGTTATCTCCCCATCAAATGTGATTGGAGATAACCCATCACCTCTCGAAAAAGGCAGATTGAGATGAAGCATTATCTCTAGTAAAGGGCCATTCACAACTAAGCAAAGTTAGAGATGATACCTTATCTCCTAAACAAAGACCAAAGATGATATGTTACCCTCCATCAACTGAGGTTGATGTATCACCTCTAATCAAATAACAAGTAGTGAGATCTAGATCTAGGCCCCTCATCAAAGGAATTTGGGCCTCGGCCCTTGAGTAATGAATTTGGTCTCTAACCCTGAGCAATGGATTGGGCCTCGTTCCCTAAGTAATTGAATTGGGCCTCGGCCCTTGAGCAATGGATTAGCCTCATCCCCTGAGCAATGGATTGGGCCTCATCCCCTAAGTAATGAATTAGGCCTCGTCCCTTGAGCAATGAATTGGGCCTCTGCCGCTGAGCAATGGTTTGGGCCTCATCCCCTGAGCAATGAATTAGGCCTTGGCCACTAAGCAATGGATTAGGCCTTGGCCCCTGAGCAATGGATTGGGCCTTAGCCCCCGAGCAATGAATTGGGCCTCGGCCCTTAAGCAATGAATTAGGCCTTTTCCCCTAAGCAATGGATTAGGGCTTTAGCCCCTAAGCAATGGATTAGCTTCCTCCCCTGAGCAATGAATTAAGCCTCAGCCCCTGAGCAATGGATTGGGCCTTTGCCCTAAGTAATAGATTAGGCCTGAGCCACTGAGCAATGAATTAGGCCTCGGCACCTGAGCAATGAATTGGGCCTCGGTCCTTGAGTAATGGATTGGGCCTTGTCCCCTCAACAATGAATTTAGGCCTTGGCCCCTCAGCAATGAATTGGGCCCTATCCCCTCAGCAACGAATTGGGCCCCAGCCCCTCTACAATGAATTGGGCCTCGGCCCCTCCACAATGAATTTGGGCCTTGGACCTTCAACAATGAATTGGGCCCTGCCCCTCAGCAATGATTTAGGCCTTGGCCCCTCAGTAATGATTTAGGCCTCGGCCCCTCAGTAATGAAATTGGGTAAAGGCCCTTTTAGAGTAGCGTCGATCCTTAGAGATCCCCAAAACTTTTGAAGCAAGCCCAGTAAAGTTTCCAACATAAACCAACAAGCACATGAAATCTGAAGTCCACTTTGCCGGCAAAGAAATTCAGTGATAAATCATCATCCCTAGATAAATCCATCCTTATGGTAATGTTTGATTGAAAATGAAGCATCGATCATTTTTGACCTTGATATCAGGCCGTGTAAAGGTTCAATGAGGACTCCCCCTCACAGAAAAGGCCAAATTTTGACATCACAAATTGCCTATCGGGCATAGGTAAATATCGATCATCATTCCATTGACTATGTAACATGACGAAACATAAATACGTAGCACCGATCTCTACAAGATCTCCATGGCTTTCGGAGTTAAGCCCAAACACTTCCTGATATTCTCTGCTCAGGCCGCCGCAAGTTGGTTGAGAGACTCTAGGTTGCCTCACCAGAAATGGCTGAAACCGTTGACATGATAGATTACCTATTGAGTATAGGCAAGTGTCGACATCATTCCATAGCCTATATATCATGACACCGCCTTTGGAAATTGGCTAAAATAGGTATGTAGCATTAATCCTTTGTGATCTCCACAGCTTTCGAAATAAGCCTTAAAACTTTCTGATATGCTCTGCTCAGGCCGCCACAGGTTTGGTGAGGGACTCTAGGTTGCCTCACTAGAAATGGCCAAAACTATTAACATAGCAGACTGTCTACCCAAGTATAGACAGATGTTGAAATCGATCCATAACCTATATACCATGACAATCATCTTTGGAAATTGATTGAAATAGATATGTAGCATTGATTCCTCAGAATCTCCATGGCTTTCAGAGTAAGCCTAAAAACTTTCTGATATACCTTCTGCAGGCCGCATAGGTTCACTAAGTCGTATCGGTCCTTGACTTTATAGAAAGGCCTTCATAGATAAACCGCCTATCTGCGGTGTAGGTAGGCATCATCACTTCATAGCCTGCGTATTATACCAGCCATGTTTGCAGATTGGATGGTTGAAATAGATATGTAGCACTGATCTCTCGAGATCCCATGGCTATTGAAACAAGCCTAAAAAGTTTCCCACAAGCCCTATCGGCAATCCTTGATACACTAACAAATTGCTGCATAGCATCCTAGTTATTCGGACATAGCTAAATGTTGCACTTCGATTCATAGCCTATGTATTATCTTAGCTCTAATACCATTAGGGAGTTATGTATGATACATATCATTTGGTTCCTTGTTATTATAACCTCCACAACTTCCGGAGAGAGCGCAACATCTCTAGTCCTGATAGGTCCTCTACCTACACTTTGCCGAAGACAGGGCAACTATAGGGTATAACCCACCTGTGATGTCTATTTATGCGAACGTAAGTATACATCATAATTCAATCCATAAAGTCTGTGTAATTCTTAAGGCCATAGCTGGACTGTTATAATGCTTGAAGAATCCTCCTCACAACAAATGGGTTACGTGTAAGAAAAACCCACCACTACTTCTCAAAAAAGTGCTCATAACATTTCTCTGCACGTCCAAACCAAGCCACCCTTTCAGTTCAAATTTTGGCATAGTTTAGTCCATAATTTTGAACGGCTTACCTGCATCGGCCATTCTAGTTAGTACTTTATCTACCGCATGATTTACTAATGGCCACCTCGTGACAATTGCTTGGCATTGGACAATGAGCAATGTCACACTTCAATCCATCAAGTCTATGAAATACTAACTTCTAGCCATTGTGTTTCTTCTAGGCATAGTCTAAACAACTATCAATCTGAAGTAGTGATTCATAGCATGTGTTACGTGTGAGACAAACCCTTTTAATAGCTTCTCACGAAAGAGTGTAACAACATTTCTTTGTAAGTTCTGATAGTCACTATTCAATAGACTAACCTCGGTGACACTTGCTTATTGGGACATAAGCATTGTATTGCATTCACCCTCAAACGTTATGTGTTATACCTACTTTAGCAAAGACTAGGCTTCTATCACCTGGGCAAGGAACAACACCCGATCTTAGATGCTGCCTCAGCTTTTGAATAGTCATATAAATTCTCTCTTGCACATCCCCCCACATTTGTAATTTTTAAGTGGGATGAAAATATTGTCATAGATCAATCCATAGCCTATATAGCCATCACTTTATGGATGTGTAGCATTGACCTTCCAAGGTCCCATAGCTTTTCAAGAGAGAGCTTCCAAAATCTCTCTGTGAGTCTCGTGAAATGTAATATTCGCCTATGTGGGATAAAGGCAATGTTGTAGATCGATCCTACTATATATCACGACTGATGTAAAGCCACACGTGTCTTTGAAAATGATATTTAGCACATATGTACCATGATTGATGTAAAACCGAGCAACATGACTACATATATCTTTTCATAGCTTTTCTAGGGAGAGCTTCACTAACATCCCCAGTTGAGTCCCATTAAAACTCTCAAAGACAGTCACAAAAAGATGTCCGAGCAATCAACTTTACAAATGAACCAATGATCACCTAATACAGCAAATACAAAACATGTCAACATGCAAATCTCATAAGAAATTTCAAATAAATCTTACCAATCAAATCATCAAGCCAGCTAGAAGCAAGTACAATTGCATAAGTGATCTAAATGGTTCGTGTGTTTATAGCTTTTGCATGATCAATTTTTTGAAGTGTTTTCCACAATGTTTTCAAGCAGTTACGCTCGATGTCGATGACT
This sequence comes from Platanus orientalis, assembly GCA_025762735.1. Classification (NCBI taxonomy): domain Eukaryota; kingdom Viridiplantae; phylum Streptophyta; class Magnoliopsida; order Proteales; family Platanaceae; genus Platanus; species Platanus orientalis. The sequence goes on along the minus strand of JAOXJP010252450.1, from coordinate 4,609 downwards.
TACATGTCTCCTGATGCAGTGCATATGCTAAAAGTAACACTTGAGAAGCTAGAGAAAATGTCAATTGCTTGTGTATAACTCATAGATAACCTATGTTTTCAAAACAAAGAAGGTCCCCCATTAGTGGATACCCACTTTTGAAAAATGGAATGAAGGAATTTACAAAACACCGAAGGACTCCACCTTCAACTTGAGAAGGTATTTCAAAAGCAAACTCATTTCAAAACCTTGTTCCAAAGTCAAGGACAAATTTAACCAATCAATATTTCCTCTACCAAAACTGTTCTATATTTCAAAAACTAACAACCTAATATCCATGAGTTACATGCAAGGAAGAAACATGGTCTCTCCCACGTCAAAATTAGGGTACTTCCTTCTTTGTTATATGTGGTAAAGCCACACATACCAAAGAGGGGCATCTATCAGCACCCAAATTTTGACTCGAGTCATGTGATAGCATAAGGACAACATAACAACATTTAGGCATCAAGAATCTAAGCACCCTTGGTTTAGGAAGAGCGAACCTGGACTCTAGGAGGTTAGGCATTCCTAAAGAGGTCTTCATTTGATTCTCCAGTCGCAAATGAACCATTTAAAGCACCCTATTACAACCTAAAATGCACCATTTCAGGACAATAATCTCTTATAAAAGTATCAACAAGACTTTGAGGGTCCACATTTAAGAACCCCATCCATTTCTACAGCAAGTTTTTCACCTCCTACAAGCCTTTCTCCAGTAAAGCATCACAGATGAAAAAATTATCATTTTGCCCTTTTTCCTTCAAAAGCTCAAGACTCACTATTTACCATCCATATCATTGAATTTCTTTTGTCTACATAAGCCTTCTTGTTGTGAAGCATCACAGGTGAAGAATTCTCATTTTCACTTTTTTGACCTGTAGGTGAAAATTACCATTTTACCATTTTCACCTCAGAGCATCTACCACCAAACATCAAAGGATCCCTGAAGCCTCTCCCATTGTCCGAATGGTGTAATTTTGAATCCTATTCATCCCTGAGTTGCCTTGCTTTAGGGAATTCATCACAAACTAGCTATTATTTGAGAATAACAACTGCCAATTTCTCAACTCATGATAACCCTGACCATGAAATGATCCTTGCAAGAGCTCTCAAGATTTATCCAACCTCTAAATCCAAAAAGGTTGATTGCGGTGCCTTAGCCTCGGCCTTAGTGTCAAATCTTCAGGTCTGAGAAGGGAACTTCATAATCTCGAGACCCTGTGAAATCTCAAATCTTCCCCAAGGGGTCAAAAAGCTATTTTGTTGCATTTTGCTCATATGGAGCCAGAATGTTCTTCAGACCTCCAAATCAGGATTAGTTAGTGTCCATCTCTCCAGAATCATGAGGCCTTCAAAAAAATATTTAAGGAGCGTGAAATTTTATGAAACTTACCTGCTTAGATTCCTTAAAAAACTTCAAAAAGAGCTACAAATCAAGTCTAAAAATCAGGTACTTAACTAACTCCTGGGAATTCATCCAAAATCAGAAATTTAGTTTGTTAGTGGCCACCCTACTATAAATTCAGAGCCTCCAAACTATCAAACTTGCAATAGATTATAGAAACCCTGTAGCCCGAGCCATCATTTCTGCCCAAGCTAAGGAAAAACACTTTTCATCCGTATTTAGCACGCGGAATGCCATTAAAAGTTCCCTCGAACTAGGAATGCAGCAAAGTCAGGCCCATTTCTCAGTTTCACCCCTATCCTCAAAAGAACATTTCATATACTTCTAATTCAGAGAATGTTCGACAACTCAATTCCATTAGCCTTCAGGCAACTATAGAAATTCAATCTCTCCGAGTGACCATGGTTCAAAAAATCCTTGGCAACTACCCGGGAATCCGATATCAAATATGTTAATTCCTGTAGCTTCGAGACTCCCTAAGCTTCAATTCCCCCAAATTTGGTCCACATCAAAGATTCACAGAAAAACCAACAGCATTTCCATCCCTAAATTTTCCAACTATGCAAAAAAGGTTTTTAACCCGATTTTCTGGTCGGGCACCGTAATTCGGCGTAGTTGAAGACTATGGCTCACGTAAACCAGGGACCATCTTTCACCTAAAATTTTTCAGGACCAATATTGCCATCTTTCCCTATTAGAGTACATATAAGAGCTTTTCAGGTAAAAGAACCCTCGGTTCACCCCATTACCCTTTTTGTAATTTGGTTCTGACTGGACCAGTGCGACTGGAGCATCTGCAACCTCTGAAAATGAAATTGACTGGGCCAACTTCCGAGCTTAAATGCTCACAGGGTACGACAACAGAGAGAGGATTCGGAAACACTAAAAAACAATAAATATCATTGATGAACTAAGATTTTTTAACTTAGCTCATTAATGACATTTAATGCATACACACCTTAAGGCAAATTTGGCCTACCCTTGGATTGGAATCTTCCCATCCTCTCTCTCACTAACAACCCTTGGATCAATCTATTAAATTTCAAATCCCTAGAGAACCCCTCACATTCCCCCATTTGGTATCTCCTTGCCCCCCTTGAAAATTGCAACCAATAGGAATCCACCTAATGGCATCTCTCACACCCCTCTTCTATATCAATCAATACATTCTCATTAGCACACCCCATCCTCACCCTTTAGTCAACAAACACAACTTGATCTTGTCCCTTCATCTATCTAAGTCACCTATCCATGCCCCTTAACACCAATGCATCCCAACACTCCACTAAGATTTAATCCTAGCCCTCTACCTCATTTTAGATAAGCATCATCTCCACCCTCCAACTAGCAACCCCTAGATTGTATCCTACCCATCAACCACACCAATTTGAGGCTATAAATAGCCCAAAAATCATGCAGCCTTTGGTTGGCAACAAAAAACCATAAAATCTCTAAGGCAAGAAGAAGAAGAAGAAGAAGGAAAAGAAGGGAAATTGCAAACCCTAGGTCACTTGGACCTAAGGTAAGCCTAAACCTGTGTCTAGCAACTCCCCCTTATGATCATATGTCAATTTGGTGTGTTGTTATGCTGTCCAATTCATGTCTAAGCACTGCTCCCATTCGGGTTACATAGTAGAGGCTCAACAACCTCTACTTGCTTCTATTTTTAAATATGCTTCGGTGTTGATTTTCTTGTGAATTTTGTAGAGGGATGTTTGAGCCCAAATTTGACAATGTTAGACTAGACATACATTCTAGATACTGTATTTAATTTCATGATTTTAAGAGTTATGGAATGCCTCGAGATGCCTCCCCAAACAGACCCCAAAATCTTGGTCTTTTGAGACCTAGGTTGGTTGAATATTTCAGGATTTTCATTTGAATTTATACGCATGATTTGAAGCCCAATTTTTAATATGATATTCATATATATGTTGCCTACTAGCTTGCATAATTTCACAATTTTTTCAAAACCCTAAGGGTTACAAAATCGAGAAATCCATCTACTGGATTTTCTCTTAGTAACTAATGCTTGATTTTTATGGAATTAAAAATCAGGTGTTGAACAAACAGGCAACAATAACAACAAACAGACTTATCCCAACAACAACAAATAGGCGTCAGGAGAAAAATCAGGCGTTGAGATCTGGGATCCATCCTAGGGAGCCCTGATTCTTCTCCAGTCCTGTTCCTTGGCAAACATAGCCTCTAAAGTTCAATCATGTGCTTGTGCACCTCTGTGGGCCATTATTTCTACATCAATGCTTGAATTTAATTTTAAGCATTGGATGGAAATTCAGGCATCAGAGTGAATTTTAGACTTTAAGCCTCAGTTAAAAACCATGTTTTTCAAAATTTAATTGTGTATGTTTGCCCTAGGTATAGTATAAGGACCTAGGTGAAACCCTACCCCTTTATGCCCCACTTTTGTGCCCCGAAAACCTAAGTTGGTCGCTGGTTTCAACACCCAATGCCTAAATTTTCCCTAAAGTAAATTCAGGCGTCAAACCAAAAAAAGGCCTTAGGCTTGTAATAGATGACCAAGTGGCCTACTTTAGGAGATTATATCTCCATGTGGTCTGAAGCCAAAACCCCTAGGGTTGCATTGACGGTTGCACAGTGCAACCCTAGGAAACTTTCCTTAACCCAAACCAAGGGTCCCACAGCTCTGGGACCCTCTAAACCATCCTAAAAGACCACACAAAGATGCTGATACGATTAGCCTCCCAAACGAATGAATTTCACCATGAATTAAATTTTAGGCATTGTAGACATCGGCGTTTGGGAGGGGTTCATATGTCCTTACCCACTCGTGGTTTTTGGGTCCACTCTTCGGCACCTGAGGCCTGTGCGTGAGAGGTCGCTAACCCTTTTACAGGAGGGTTAGGCTTTTCTTGGAGTAGCCACCAACTCGGGATTAACCGATGGAGTTAGACATTGGTTCTCCTCTTCGGGTGAAGAGAAGAAGTCTAGACCCGAGGGTCTAGGGGTTTGACTCTTTGTACTGGTCTGAGTTCCTGAGATTTCGGGTAAGTTGTTTAATTGCATTTGGGGAAGGTGTTAGGCACCCTAAATACCCGCCTTTTTAAGGCAGCTTCTCTCATTAATACATGTTTTAAATTATGTTAAAGTCTATGCTTGTTAAATGTAAAGTTATTGGTCTGGACCACCCCCATGGTGTGA
>JAOXJP010252441.1:0-15947 GCA_025762735.1 Platanus orientalis | reverse complement strand
CCCCAAAAATCAAAGGAAATCAACTTCAGAATCACGTCATTTTTTTGTTTGTAATTGACACTTTTTTATTTTGAGGGTTGATCACCCGCCTTTTCTTTTTCAAGTGAAATCCCATGGCATATGAAACTGAAATAATGTTCAGTCTAAGGATGTACTGTTCACCCCTAGAATCACTTCTTTTGGAATAGAAACAGAATAGATGTTCTATCCAGGACACATGACACTAGGTGACTTCACATGGAATAAAAATGGGTAGGGGTTAGATGCAATTTCAAATTCCTATCTATTTTATTGAGATGAGATTTTATATGCCGCCCCTATCCTCTGCTAACCTCTACTGAGGTCAAGGGGGCAGAAACGTCAGCACCGAAAATGATTTATACTTTTTGGGGGTGTTTGTAAATCACTTCTATCGCTGATGTGCCCGCCCCCTTGACTTCGGCAAAGGTTAGCCGACAACAGAGGTGCCAAAAATCCTCACCGGTTTTATTTCAAATGAAATCACCATGTCCCTGGAACACGAAGGTGGGAGTTTGTAGAACTCCTAAAGTTAGCTCAAAGTAGGATTGACAAAGGTCAACACATCAGTGCCAAAAAAGTGATTTAAATTTTTTGAGAGATACTTTTCACTTTTTGGTGCTGATGTGTTGGCCCCTAAGTCAATCGTACCTTAGGCTAACTTTGGTAGTCCTACCAAATCCTTAGGGCTGAACACCATCCCGGACAGGAAATTTGCTTCCCATAGAAGTTCTCAATTACAGGCACGGTTTCTCTAGCTGTCCGTGTAATCTACATGATTCTGCCCAGCTTCTGTGCACATAAAATTCGTGTGCAAAGCGTGCACACGGACCAAGGAGCATACACATCAATGCTGAAAAGTGATTTACACTTTTTGGGGGTGTTTATCACTTTTTGACGCTGATGTGTCCATCCCTTGTTCTCATGCACATGGATTTGGTGTGCATAAAATCCGGACCAGACTCTATAGATTCATTGTAGGGTATTGATAACCACTCCGCCCAAAAAGTGTAAATCACTTTTTGATGCTGATGTGTTTCCCATCCGTATACACGTGTCAAATTTTCATTGGTTAATACACGTGTATAAGTGCGACGCGCTCAGAACAAGCCCAGAATTAATAAGATTATCAATTGAAAAAGCGAGATCTAAAGTAATAAGAGAAGCGTAACACTCCTGGAGTTTCCTTAGGTTGTTGCTCTGTTCGCTTCGCGCCGAGAGAGAGAGAGGGGATGTCTCCGTCGTCGCCACTGTTCGTCGCTGTTCTCTTGTTATTCTTCCAGCTTGGAGCTCACGTCGGGGCGCTCTATGGGCCCTCGTCTCCGGTACTTCAATTGAATCCGTCCAATTTCAAGTCCAAGGTATTCGATCTACAAGCTCCCTTTATCTGTATCACTCTAAGCATCTTTCATTCCTCTTTCATCATAATCCTTGTAAAATTTCACAAAAACAATGATACCCATTGGAGAAATTACTTTGCTTTGTCAAATTTATAATAGTCATTCGAAAAGGGATAAAGAAAGAACTTCATGTATCAAATTTATGGAATTTCCATGCAATAAGTGTTCTTTCTTAAGATTTTAGATCTGGGTTCTGGTGTAAGTGTTCATTCATGGATGTTTATTTGTTGATTGCTAATGTCCGCCTGCCCATTTGGCTCCAGCTTTATTGGGTACTCAGAACTGCACTTCCTTTGTATATTTTAGTGCTTTTAGCAAATGATTCATTGTAGGCCTGTTTGTAATACATGAGCAAGGTATTTGTTTGTTGCTATAGCATGGTCCTGCTATCTGCCATTCTCATTTGGTTGAGAACATGTGTTGAGCTGTGTGTTTTCAAATGACCAATGGTGATCAGGGCACTGCAGTGGTGCGGAACTCGGTCATGTGTGTAGGAGCAATAATGGGGGTTTGTTATGACCAATTGCTTTGATCTGGCATTAATTTTCAAAAGATGTAAGATAATTGTCAAAAGAAAACAGAGGAAAGTTTAAAATATTATTTTTCTTGGGCTAAACGTTTAGTGTTAGATTTCTTCTAGCTGCTTAGCTGAAACATCTAGATTGGCTGATGAGGGGAAAAGATCCAATTTTCTATGCTAAGTTGCTTTTTAATTGAGTTTGGAAATCGTTGCAGGTTGTAAACTCGAATGGAGTTGTTCTAGTTGAGTTCTTTGCACCGTGGTGTGGTCACTGTCAAGCACTAACGCCAATATGGGAGAAAGCAGCCACTGTGTTGAAGGGTGTTGCTACTGTTGCAGCTCTGGATGCCGATACGCATAAGTCGCTTGCTCAGGTTGGTATATAGAAATTGATCTATAGCTCAACTTTAGTGGACAACAATATTTCATTTGGAAACATACTAAAACTTGTGTATCCCTAACGCATTATTAAGGATTTCGGTGCACTATAGTCAAAGCATCTAGGTGACACATAAGCAATATCCTTGGCAAGATGTATAGACAGACACAGATATTGAAGGAGAAACCAAAGAGAATACACAGATAATATCTGTTTCTTAAGACAGTTTCTAATAAAGAGGAATTGAGCAACTGCTTTATTCATCAAAAAAAAAAAAACTGCCTTGTGACAACTAGTTTTGGTAAATCCAGTCACCTGGGCATCTAGGAGGTTACCCACATCGAGGCAATAGATTGCCGAGGCTATGCCAAGCTAGGTTCTCACTAGTGTTTAAGGCAATTGCTCATGTGATTAGGGATTTTTCCAGTCCCTTTTTACCCAGGCAATTCCCAAGTTTGATATTATATTTAAAGTTTAGACAAAGAGCAACTAACTAGGAGAGAGAGAGAGAGACCCGAACTCCTTCGACTGTATTAAGACCTTTTTTTTGGTTAAGGTTTACTTTTAATATGCCTTGGACCATATGTATTTGAACAAATTGTAATAAGTCAAGCTCTTTTTGTTAGTGCACACTTTGACCTTAATGTAAGCACCTAGGGTTCCCAACCAAGTATGCATTTGCCTAGGTTATGGTTTGGGCTACATTTATTTCATTATCTTATGCTTCTATAAACTGATATTCGTGTATGCATAATGAAATAATGTGTAAACTATGTACCTCTGTCATTCATGTGTTAACTATGTACCTCTGCCATTCATGAGCACATACTCATCTATTAGAACCATCTTTTGATGGGCTACAGCTTCGAGTTCATATCAACATGTGCCAATCACAACCTTTACATGTAAAAAATGTACAGTGTAAAAAGTGTCACTTGGTTTTAAGTTTCCTTGTTCTCTAACCTTTTACATGTGCTAATCACAAGCCACTAATAATCCATGCTTTGATGATTGTTGCACCAATGATGTTTATTGTTAGGTTGGTAAAACCTGTGGAGGTTCATACCACAGACCTGGGTTCCAAACCTGTCTTCACCTATTAATTACTAACCACTGACCTATTTGCTTATCAAAAAATAAAAATAAAAATAAAAATAAATGATGTTTGTGACTTTTAATGCTTCGTCTTCTGTTTTTTGTAGGAGTATGGAATTAGAGGGTTTCCAACTATTAAGGTATTTGTACCTGGCAAGCCTCCAGTGGATTACCAAGGAGCAAGGGATGTCAAACCCATAGCAGAATTTGTGCTCCAGCAGGTTTGTTGTAACCCTTACTTAAATTTTTGAGTTCTTGTGTAGGTATTTTCTTTTATTTGTTAGGGGATCCTTTGTTCCTAACACTGCTGCCATCTTGTTCATGCTTTCAAATCCCCAAAGAAAATTTTATTTGTGGTTGTATTCATAAGGCTGTTTGTTGTTGTTGTTGTATTCATACAACAGATGAAGAAAAAAGAGAAGAAAAGAAAAAGGTTAAAATTACTTCAATTTAAACTTGTTTAGAGAATTATATCCATGAGAACAGTTCTAAGGTTACAAAATTCAGACGTTTGTTATATACCCAAAGGGGCTCAATTTTCAACTAATGATTCATGATGTGTGCTGCAAAATACTCTCTTAGATTCCAGATGGATCATAAGCGTCACTCATCAAGCCTTTGAGTATGTTATGTTGTGCTTATGCTAGATCATTTAAGTCATTTTATGAACGTATAATACTTGGGGGGGGGGTTACTTACTGTCTTTTCTATCATCTGTCTGGTCTATTTCACAATGTATCTACCTTGGCCATAATACTAAATTCTTTCCCATTCACCAAGTAAGAATCTTGTTTCTTGGTTGCCTGTTTTCTACTACTAATGCTTAGGCCTTACTGCCTTAGTCATGTACAGATTAAGGGACTTCTGAAGGAACGTTTAAATGGAAAGGCAACAGGAGGATCAAGTGAGAAATCTGAGCCAAGTGCATCAGTAGAACTGAATTCTCACAATTTTGATGAAATGGTACTCAAAAGTAAAGAACTTTGGATTGTAGAGTTCTTTGCACCCTGGTGAGTGCTTCTCACAGATAACGATTTTAGTTTATTCATCTAGGTAAGCAATTGTTGGACAATTGATTGGTATTTATATTTGGTCAGTCTTTGGTTGATTTGTTGTCTGTAGATTTTTATTATTGCCTGCCAAGGTGCAAAGTGATTAAAATTTCTTTAATGCTCCAAGTGTGAGGCATTAGATACTCATTTATATACATCTGTTGATATATTAGTCATTGAAAGAGGAAAAAGATGTTATTTATTTGTTGTATATTATACTAGAAATTAAGGAGAACTTAATGTAAGCCTGTGGAGAATATCATAAACAAGCTGTCTCATATATAGATATCCCTACTGTTTATGTTTATGATCCCCACACTAGGAAACTACCAAGTGTATAAGAGGTTGCAACTGATTGGATTATTACTGTGAGAGCTGACGTAGAAATTCATGTTATGATCTGTAACTTCATTTCACCTTTCTAAATTATGTTTTAGCAGCTGATAATAGTTCAGAAAACTAAAGTATCAAAACACTATTGGATATGGCATCACTACAAGATAGTGGAGATCTAAGTACCTTTCACAAGGAGCTAATAGGTTGGGGCTGTGACATGTCCCTTGAAAATATATTAGTGTGCTTGCTGACATAACTGATGGGTGATAGATTTGTATTAAAGTTTTGGGTATGTGAATGCACTCTGGATGTAAAGGCAGGGCTGAAATGTGTTGTAGAGAAGGTAGTTCCGGGTCAGTTCTTCACCACTTGACTTTTCTATGTTAATCACATCAGGAAGTTTCTATTGGGGTATATTAAGAAATAACATGGGAAAATTTTGTGGGATTGTAGTCTTTTGGGTTCTTTTCTTGTTTTTGTTTCCTTTGTTTTGTTTCTTTTGTCTATTTTCACCTTCCTAGTGAAATCTTCTTGTGTTTTTGGCTGTTTTCCTTTCAATGAATTTTTATTATCTCTCTCTCTCTCAAAAAAAAAAAAAAAAGGGAAAATTTTAAAATATTTCAAAGCAACAGATTCTCAAATTATTCTTACGGTGTTCATTCCATATCATACTTTATACATTTATTAATACCGATACGTTGTGGAAGTCTTGAACATATCTATTCTAGAATAGATAAGTGTAACATAACATCTTCTGATTGGTATTGATGGAGTGGCAGTGGTATAGGGATCTCATCTTAGATACTACCTTTTTTTTCTTTTTTGGAAAAAATCTCCTAGGCTCTCTTTGATTGCATGGGAAGTTGGAGAACTGAAGTGAAGTGAAGTGAAATATGATTTCCCTCAACTTTCCAAAAGGTGTTTGGTTGCCATTGGAAAGTTGAGGGGAAGTTAAATTTTTTGAAAGTTTTCCAAAAGGAAATGCAACAATCCGATTTTTTTCGATGGAAAATGTGAGTTCCATTTTTTGGAAAGTTGGAAAGTGATAGGAAAACTCATTTTCCATCTCTAGAACTTTCCACAGTCAAACATGAAGAAAGTTGTGCATTTAGGAAAGTTGATTTACATTTCCACTAAATTTTCTACTTCCATGCAATCAAACAAATCCAAAGAGTGGAGACATTGCTGAGCTATGCCATGGGTTTTAGATTTGTTCACCCTATTGATATGAACTATCTTTACAGAATTAAAAAATGCCATTAGAGTTTTACGTTCGACATAAATATGCCTAACATGCCATGGACATGATACAAAGTCAGCGTTCAAAGTGGCAACAATGTTGGCCGCATCTGATTCCAAAATGACTTGAAGGGAGTTGAGTTGTTTGGCAAGCTGTAACCCCAACAACATGGCCTCCATTTTTGCTACAAATGGATCTAGCCAATCATCCTCTCGCCCTCGAATCCCTCTAACTCCATATATGATCATGTGTAAAGATGTTGACAACCAAGGCAAATTTATCGATCGGAGAAGCTGCATCAACATTGATTTTGATCCAACCTATATCAGATGAACACCAACAAAAAAACTCAAGCTATTATTGTCATAGGGAGGTTTGCTCCAGGCTAGGTCCTTGCACAACTTGTTATAAGATTTAAGCAGTTGAGAAGTATTAAAACATTTGCCATTGAAAATAACAATGTTGCAGTATAGCCATAAAAACCAATAGGGTAAACCAACATTGGTAATTTTTTTTTTCATGCTTTGATGACCATTTATACGTAACCACGTAGAGTAACCCCTCTTTAAGAGATGATAGCCCATTTGTTGGTTTATTCACATGAATGTTTTAAAACTCGAATCGGTCAGATGATTCAGAAGTCTACCGATCAAGTTACTCGGTAACTCATTCCTAGTTACCAGCTAGTTTGTATAAAAATGTACTAATATTAATTTTTTTATATAAATAAAATAAAAATAGTAGAAACATAGAAAAAAGGAAAATTTTGATAAAAAAATACAAAATAAAATAAATGGACGATAGAAGGAAAGTTAGAAGATTCAAAATATAGTAGATTAGAGGAAAGATAACTAGAGACAGTAATGTAAAGTTTTTAGATTTCTACAATGGGTTAAAAGGTATTGTGGTAAAAAAATGGGTTAACCAAGCAATTTCTTGGAAAACTCGTCTGAGTTACTTGAAAAACTCAGAGGAGTTACCTGGTGAACAGCTTGCTGATGTCATCCCAGTTTTAGCAACTGGTCAACTAGGAACTCTGTCGAGTCGAGTAACTCGACTGAGTTTCCTAGTTAACTAGTTGGTTTTTAAACACCCTTTCCCCAATACTTTTGACACCAGTACATTGGACAGTGGATAGTTGTTTCTTCTATAACGCCACATAATGGACAACGAGGGTCAAGGTTCAGGCTTGTTTGACCGCTAGAGCTTGACTGGCTTGCTAGAGGAACACTTTAATCTTATATAGAATTTGTAACGACCACGTGAACTTCCATAGGATCTCCCACTGAGTCCAAGAGAAGTCCCCATGAAAAAGGTCTAGGGGTCAATAAGGTCCTTGACCTGAGGGAGAAGATCTAGACTACAAGGTCCCATTTGGAAGTTGGGGCAACCATGGATCATTCCGAACTTGAACTGAATCACCTTTACCAATCATCCAATGGCTACTTAACCACTTTAAATGTATAGACCAACAAGGAAGAATAACTCAATTTGATACTTAGAACCATGGATTTATTCCTTCATAAAATATATCTAATAAATTACAATCTAAAGGACAATCAAAAGGCAATAATTAATGTCACAAGAGGACCCCATTCACCCCAAAGACAGATATTACAAATTTAGTAAATCAAATTTTTGTATTAGGATAATTGCTTTTGTGTTCTGCTTATAAATCTACCAGGATGGACCTACTGAAACTTTTAAAACCCTACAAACTGTGAAAAAGGAGAATTCAAAGACGATGAAGATGGGTTTGAGAAAGATTGAGAAGAAGCTGACAATAAGTATGGAATGAGAAGAAAAGAACATTTTCTCTCCAATCATTGTTTTTTATTTTGTATTTTTTCCTTGATATTTATGGAAATTGGAAAATCTTTTCTTATCCTAGAGGGCTTAAATTAAGGCTAGTAAACTATTGATATTTGATTGGTTATAGATCCATGGATCATGATGGAGTCGGAAATCAGTCCACCTAGACAGTCCTCTGGTCATCCTCCTCCAGAAGCTCTGGATCGAGTTCACTTACAAACCAATAATGAGGGGCGCCAGTGCAGCATCATCCTACACGACTCCGACAGCCAAGTCAGTCCATGACCTCTTCCCCTTGTTTGGATGGAGTACCTTTCTTTTTACCAGTCCCCTCCTTTATGTAGGTGTTAATTGATTTGTTACAAGTTTATGGGTCAGGATCTCATGTGGTGGCATGATTTTGTTAGGAATGTTTCCCAAGTTTGTTATGAGAACATGAGCGAGGATCATACATGGTGGCAAGAATTTTTTTGTCATGATTTATGGTTATCTTCCATTTATAACTGCCTTTCCTTCCTATTGATGGTTGGTTGGATGGTTTTGTCGATTTTACTGCATATGAGCGAGGATGACACTCAGTCGCATGTATTTTTTATGACGTGCCTCGTTCTCAGTCGATGTTCATGGTGCGTGTCGACCTCGAACGCTGAGTCGATGGTAATGCTTGAGTCATAAATTGACCCGACTCAATTGGTTCGTTCGGTTTTCTATTTTGAGCCAAATACATTATCATCTGCTCCCTCATTCCCTAGTCCGTTGGTTTGTTCAAACGTTGGGAATTTGATAGGTCGTTCGATCGTAGATATACTCGAGATGCTTGGTTTGCTGTCATTTCGATCTCGATTTATGGGGCCTCACAGCATAATTATGTATTCCATACATCCCATCACATCCACAACCATTTTCCTCGATTGGCAGGCCTATCCCACGATGTGGGTCATTTTGGGTTATCGGACGATTAGGATTTGACTTGTATTGCCTATAAAGGTAGCCTGATTTCTTATCAACTCTTCATCACTTGTCCTCAACTCTTCACCACTTGCGAATTTTGAACCAGTTGTCCTCCTTGCACCTATGACTTGGTTTAACTTGGAAGGAGTTTCAACACTTGTCTACTTGTAGGTACATTCCCTGCTCCCTTTCTTTTTATTTTATCCTCAATTTTAGTAATTGCTCATCTAGGTTTTCTTTTCTCCTCTTTTTTCATTCTTTCTTGACTGATCCTAGATCTCACCGGTCCCTTGGGTTTCCATTTTGTTTATCTATGGTATTTTCTTAGAGCACAATAGTGTCATCTTGATTTAGGTGTTCTTCCCATCGAATTATCCTTTCTTGACGGTGTCCTTAGTGAAATCCTTAGGGTCCTTGGCCCATCGGTCGGTGTCATTTGTGCTCTCGGTCAGATGAGTTTTGACCTTGAATCTTCTGAGTCTGTTATGACCCTGGATGATACTCTCATTTGGGAAAATCCATCTGAGTAGGCTTAATCTTCTGAGCTGCTCAGATGGTCTCGTTTTGCTGACCTTTCTTATGCCGCCGAGGGCATTTCTTTTACATTGTCTACCTCTCAACTCAAGGACCTTCACCTTACTTATTAGATACCCCCTCGGATTAGGTTGAGGGTTCCTAACCCAAATGAATAGGCTTGTACTCTTTACCCAAGGGAGGCTTGTATTTTCAACCAGGCCCAAGAGGCAGGACTTCATTTTCTAGTCCCCTTGTTCATTCTTCGATTATTGACTCACCTTCATCTTGCCCCCGGTCAACTTATACCGAATGGGTGGAGGATCCTGACCGCCTACATGGTGCTATGGCCCGCTTGCAGTAATGGTTGAGATCATCTAACCATTCTTAATTTCCTTTACTACTACAAGGTAGTCGAACTCCACTCGGGTTGGTGGTACTTCATTGCTCGGACACCCGACCTAACATTGATTGTTGGTGTTCTCACTTCGAATAGGGGCTGAAAGAAGAGGTTTCTCTTTGTTTTTGGGGATGGATGGGAGTCCTATTCTTGGAAAACGCCAGCTGACCATATTTTCAACATCCCCAAGTTATGGAGAGAACCTCTCGGATCAGGTTATCTTTCATTCCCCCTTTTAATCTTTCCCTTTTATCATTTCTTGGTCTCAGTCTGACTAACGTCTTTAAACTTCCTTATTTCTTTCTAGTTCTGAACGAGCCACTGTTGACCGAGGTGGAGCTGTATCGGGTGGATTGTGCCCTCGCCCATCCTGTCAGGACTTCTCTCTTTTGGTGACCCCGAGTCCATGTTTTCGTATATGTTGGGTCATGAGCCTCCTTTGAGGGAACCTTCTCAAAGTTGTGACATATCGTCAGGTCATACCGTCTACAATCCGAGCGTATCTTTCTTTTTTCTTAATAATTCATTTGTGCTTTTCAGATATGTCTGCCCGACCGCTGAAAGGAGTTTTAGCCAGGGCTTTGGCAAAGAACCCTTCTCTTACCTCCAACAAGTGCCCTTGGTTCAGTCAGCATCGCTCGACTGAGAAAAGCAAGTTTGGCAAGGCCTTGGTCATCGCTCCTGCCCTACCCACCCTTGTTGCTTCCTCCATTGTGGATCTGGAGTCTAGGTTTGACTCCATTCTAGAGTTTGACGAGTGTGTCATTGATCTCCTGCAGTACATTCCTGGCAAGCATGTCGACAAGGGCAAGGAGACGACACTTCCTTCCCTCATCCAAGATATTGATTGAGCAGTCAGTCATCTCCGACAAGGACATCGAGAGTCTTAAGAAAACTCTTTCTAATGCTCTGGCAAATAACACCCTTTTTGACCTAGGAAAGGTATATGCAAATGTGGTCGATTGTTTTGTATTCTTCTGATTTTGTGGCAAAGAGCACCCCCTCTTTTTTTGTTGACTATTTCCTTCACTTTCTAATTTGTAGGTCCTGACGAGGGTTGCAATCATTTTCAGCCATCAACTCAGCTTGAAGGCTTATATAAGTGAGATTCAGAAGAAGCTCGCCAAAGTTGATGTTAATTGGTCTTCTCAGGTGAGGAGACTTGTTGAAATGGAGAACATCCTGAAGGAAACCAAGGCTACCCTAGAGGAGACCCGTGATCAGTTGGAAAGCGAGAAGGCAGGGGCTATGGCTTTGTAGAAGTCCCTCAAGGATCTGAAGGGGTCGTGGGCTGCCAAGAAGGAGAAGGCCATAGAGAATGCTCTCCTGACTTTCAAGAATTCTAAAGCCTTTGACGATATTACCTTGAAGTTCTATATAAGTGGGTTCGAGGCCCTTTGTCGTTGTGCTCTTCAGGAATACCCTTCTCTGGAACTGTTGATGTTTCACACGAATGATGAGTCTGACTCGGTTGGTCCCCAGGCCGAGAAGATGAGGGAGGTGTAGAAGGTGGACGCCGCCATCTCCTGAGGGTTGTTGATTTTTTTCTCTTTCTTTTTTGTTGGCCAAGGGCTTTCTCTTTCTTTTGTGGGTGGAAGACCCTTCTCTTTTTGTAAATGGATTTCATTATATGAATTCCCTTTTTTATTACTATTTCCTTCCACACTTGTTTAAAGGATATTCTTTTTTGGACACTCGGCTCTGGTTGTTTTAAAATGCCATATACGTTGCTCGACACTCGTTATTGATCAAAGATCGTCCCTCTCGACCTTAGTTGTTTTCATGGTTTATGCCTGTCCTTTCGACGCTTGGCACTTGTTGTAGATCAAGGGTCGTTCTTCCGGACTTACTCACTTTCATGGTCTGAGCTTGTCTTTTCAGCGCTCGGCATTCGTTGTAGATCGAGGGTTGTTCTTTCAAATTTGGCCACTTTCATATTCTAAGCCCATCTTTCTGACGCTTGTCATTCATTGTAGATCAAGGGTCGTTCTTCCAAACTTAGCCACTTTCATGGTCTAAGCTCGTCTTTTTGATGCTCAACATTCGCTATAACTACACACACTCACAAAAGACAAGAATTTTATTATTCCATAATTCATCTTACATGTTTACTGGTAATACCTTTTCAAAGGTTCAACATTCCATGGTTAGGGCATGGGCCTTTCGTCCAACGTCTCGAAGTAGTAGGTGCTCAGTCGGTTGGATCTCACTACATGATTTGGGCCTTCCCAATTTGGCTTTAGCTTGCAGTCGTTCGAGACTTGTGTTGCTATACTTATCTTATGCAGGACTAACTCTCCATTGTTGAATCCCCTCAGTCGAACCTTTGAATTATAATATTTCATCATTTTCTGTTCGTATGCCACTACTCAAAGTGTAGTGTCAATCCTCTTTTCTTCCACGAGATCCAGATTCAATCGTAACTCTTTTTTCGTCTGTCCGACATCTTGCTGTTGGGTTCTAAGACTTACTAGTTCGACCTCCACAGGTATGACTGCTTCGCTTCCGAAGGCCAAGGTGAATGGCGTCTCCCCAATGGGGCTCCCTAGGGTGGTTTTATATGCCCATAGAACCCCAAGCAATTCCTCTGGCCATAACCCCCTTGACGCTTCAAATATAGTTTTGATCATTTTTAGTATAGTTTTGTTGGTTACCTCCACCTGACCATTGTCCTATGGGTGTGCTAGGGATGAGAAGTGATTATTGATACCCAACTAAGAGAAAAATTCTCAGAATTGCAGCTTGTTGAACTGCTTTTTGTTATCTGTGACCAATACTTATGGTATACCGAACCAACACACAATGAATTTTCAAACAAAATCCTGTATGTTCCCTTTGGTAATGGTTGCAAATGCTTTAGCCTCGACCCATTTGGTGAAGTAATTGACAACTACCACCAAGAATTTCTTTTGTCTCTTAGTCAAAGGAAGGGGACCCACTATGTCTATTCCCTATTGGGTGAAGGGCCACGATCCAGACATAGGGGTGAGCTCCTCGGCCAGTCGTCGGGGGATGTTTGCAAACCTCTGGCATTTGTTGCACTTCTAGACATAATCCATAGCGTCTACCTACATAGTCGACCAATAATATCCAACTCGAATGAGCTTATACACTAGGGTCCTACTGCTTGGGTGATTTCCATATATTCCTTTATGGATCTCTCTCATGGAGTGGTTTGCTTTTGGGGGCGACAGACATCTTAGGTATGGTATGGTGTAGCTTCGCTTATAGAGAGTGTCTTCCATCAAAGTGTATCTACTGGCCCTAAATTTGATCTTTCTTGCTTCTTTCTTGTCCTATTGGAGTTCTATTTTGAGGAATCATATGATTAGGGTGGTCCAATCATCTTCTGACTCTATCATTCCGATCACCTTGGTCGTCATATCTAGTGTACTTGGCTCAATGAAGTGCTTGACTAGCAGTCCGCTATTTGTGTTGTTTTTGATGTCAGACGCTAGTTGGGCCAATCAATCGGCATGCTCATTATGATTTCTGGGGATATGCCGGATTTCAAACTTGTCAAATTCGAGTATAAGGCTTCTTACCTTAGTCAGGTACCCCTGCATCTCCTCTTTGGCTTTGTACTAGCCTACCACTTGTCCCTCTACCAACTTGGAATCAGTGAAGACACTGATTTTCTTGGCCCTAGCTTTGCGTGCTGCTTTCAGGCCAACAATCAATGCTTCATATTTTGCCTCATTGTTCATGGCCTTGAATCCAAATCAGATTACATACTCGAGCTCGATTCCTTCCAGGGTGGTTAGGAGTAAGCCTGCTCCGCTGGCCGAGCCGGTTAAGGACCCATCTACGTACAACATCTAGCCTACCTCCTATGGAGTTTCCTCATCCTCACTACCTGGAGAGGTTAATTTTGCAAGGAAGTCTGCCAATACTTAGATTTTTATGGCGACCCTCGAGTGGTATTGAATGTCAAACTCACCAAGTTGTACTAAACATTTAACCATATGTCCCGAGACCTCTATCTTCAATAATACTACCCTTAATGGTTGGTGCGTCAACACCACCATGGTTTGGGCTTAGAAGTAAGGTTTCAGTCTCATTGCTGTGGTTACTAATGCATATGCCAATTTCTCCAATAATGGGTATTTAGCTCGGCTCCGTGGAGTGCTTTGCTGACATAGTATACCGATTTTTGAATATGTTCCTCATCTTGAACCAGGATGGAACTCACAGCAGCCTTGAACACTGCCAAGTATAGGTATAGACTCTCTCCTTGCATGGTTCGGTTGAGACAGGGTAGGCTAGCCAAATGCTTTTTCAAGTTCTAAAACACCTGATCACATTCCTTGGTCCACTCGAAGGCTTTCTTTAAGAGGCAGAAGAATGGAAGACACTTGTCGATGGATCTAGAAATGAATCGACTCAGTGCTGCGACTCATCCTACCAGTCATTGGACCTTCTTAGCTGTACGTGATGGCTTCATATCCAGGATGGTTTTGACCTTTTTAGGATTGGCTTCGATCCCTCTATGGAAGACCAAGAAATCGAGGAATTTACTCTGAAGGTACACTTGGCCGGGTTGAGCTTCATCTGATATTTTTCCAGAGTACCGAGAGTCTCTTCTTAATCTTCGAGGTGCCTCTCTACCACTAGGCTTTTCACCAGCATGTCATCTACGTAAACTTTCATATTCCTCCTAATTTGGGTTTTGAACATTCGGTTAACCATCATTTGATATGTGGCCCCTACATTCTTCAATCTGAACGACATAACCTTGTAGCAGTATATCCCTCAATCTATTATGAAATGCGTTTTCTCCTAGTCCTCGCTCTGCATTATGATCTGGTTATTGCCAAAAAAGGCATCCATGAAGCTAAGCAACGTGTGTCCTGAGGTTGAATCGACTAACGAGTCTATCTGAGGGAAGGGAAAATTATCTTTGGGGCACACCTTATTGAGGTCGGTGAAATCCACAAACATTCTCCATTTTCTATTGCTCTTCTTGATTAAGATCACATTGGCTACCCAATCAGGGTACATAACTTCCCGTATGAACCCAACTCTTAGCAGTTTGTCTACTTCCTCTGTAATCGCCTGGTTCTTAATCGCTGGAAAGGTCCTCTTCTTTTGTTGAATCGGCTTTTAAGAGGGGTCAACGCTTGGCCTGTGGGTTATCACCCTCGGGTCAATTCCAGGAAAGTCTGCATGTGTCCACACAAAGGCGTCCTTGTGTAGGGTGAGAAACGCTTGCAGGCAGTGCTTTAATTCTGGGGAAGTGTTTGTCTGACCCAGACAACCTGTTCTAGCTTTTCTGGATCGATGCTTAACTTTTCCATAGGACTGGTTTGCTCTCGCCGAGCGTCTTCTCTACTTTCCAGATCACTGATGATGAGGGCCTTCCTTGAACCCTTACCCTATAAGGATGTAGTGTAGCATTTGCGAGCGGGTTTGCTTGGTCATCCCTAACTTCCCTAATCCCCTCTTTGGTGGGAAAAACACATCAACAGGTGATAAGTTGAGGTGATGACCTTCATTTGATTTAATGTGGGTCTCTCGATAATGGCGTTATATGCCGAGGGGAATTCTACCACTAAGAAGGCGACCGCCTTTGTCACTTATCATGGGATGATCCTAGTTGTGACTAGTATCGTGATTATCCTTATGGAGTGCAGCTTGTCTCTGGTAGACCTTATCAAAGGCATTGTGATCAGTCAGAGCTTGTCTCTTCCAACCCCCATTTGCTCGAAGGTGGTCATGTACAGGATGTTGGCCGGGCTTTCGTTATCTATGAGCACCCTCCGAGTTCGATCATTGGCTATGACTAGAGTGACTAGCAAAGTATCGTCATGGTGTCACTATATTTTACGGGAGTCCGCCTTAGTGAATGTGATATCTTGTTGGTTAGTCTAGGAGAGTTTCCAGGGTCTGTTTGTTGAATAAACCTCTCCTGACCCGAGTGTCTTCACCTTCCGAGAGTGAGCTTTTCGAGAAAAGTTTGACTCTCTGCTCCTACTAATCCTTCAATAATGACTTTAATTTCTCATAGGGGTTCTGACTTTGGGCTTTTGTCTTCGAGGGCCCTTCGTTTGCATTTGGGCGGCCTTGAGGGTGGCCGACCATGAAACGACACAGCTGATCTTGCTAAATGAGCATCTTTATTTGCTCCTTAAGGTCAAAATAGTCTTCTATGTTATGCCCGTGGTCTTGGTAAAACCAACAGTATTTCTTTTAGGATCTTTTTTCGGGGGGGGGGGGGAGGTGGTTAGCTTA
>JAOXJP010252430.1:0-21843 GCA_025762735.1 Platanus orientalis | reverse complement strand
CAGTTACCTTTCAAATGAGACCAAGATTGCACAAATATGAGGTGATTTGGGAAAGTTATGACCAAATTACTAAAGGGGTCTCAAAGAATGATGGGAATAATGTTTTTAAAAGTTACGTGGGTCAATAAGTCAAAGTGTAGGACCCTTTAGAGAGCTGGTTGATAGCCTCTCCAGGGGGAGCTTTTAGTAGCTTTTAAATTTAGGAAAGTGTGATTTTTAGTAAAGGGGCATTTGGTTCGAATTCTAGAATCCGATTATCCATAATCAAAAGCACAATCATGTCAAAATCAGAATAAGTCTTGAGAACAATTCTAACGATTCTGTGCTTTTTACGCTCATTGATGGAATGAACGAACGAAGAAAGAGGTGTGTTTTACACCTCCTCATCCCCCCTCTCCTACATTTATTTCATTATTTTCCTTTGCCTTCTCCTTCCTCTCCTCTATCTGTTTCAAGCAATACCAACATCTACACAGGTATGGCGGTCACCTAGGTTTCGGAAAGTTCATTCCATTTCAGTTGGTTCTAACTTTTGCTATTTGTGATGCCAGGGTCCTAGCCTTGGATTGGAGCCCAAATTCAAATTATGTCCTTGCTGGTTCAAGGGATTTGATAGTAAGATTCATCTGTTTGAAAAAATTGATGGGTTTAAATAAACCATTTTTTTAGGGCATAGGGATTCCATTATAAGTGCTTTTTTCTGCACTGATAAGAAATTCAATAGGGTATTTAGGGTTCATACCCTTTCACGTGACTTTTCAATCTTCAAGTGGACTTATAATTGCGGTGAAAGCAAAGTTGATGATTTTAAATGGGGAAATTTCAGATCCTCCTCCAATTGTGATTCTCATCGCACTCTTGATAGCATGGTTGTAGGGTTCTCGAATGGCATATTTGGGATCTATTGGATGGCTGATTTTGTCTGCATTCACTTGCTATCATTATCAAGAGAGATCTCAACTACAATTTTTAAGGAGCTTGGGAACTGGTTTTAAAAAATGGCCAGTCTGGTTTACTGTAGTGCAAACCCAAGTCTCATGTAAAGGCTTAACTTCCAGGACTACAGTTTTTTAAAATGGCTGGTCTGGTTACTGGTTTTAAATGGCAATTTACAATGAGCTTGGGAAATGGCTGGTCTGGTTATTGGTTTTAAACTGCAATTTACAATGAACCTGGGAAATGGCTAGTCTAGTTACTGGTTTTAAACTGCAATTTACAATGAACTTGGGAAATGGCTGGTCAGGTCTTGTGTAAAGGCTCATCTCCAAGGATAGCATTTTTTTTTAAATCTAACCTCAAGTAAGCTCGCCTTTCTTTGATAAGTGTCAGCACCCAAATTTTGACTTGTGTTAATTAATGGAGCCAAGCAAGTTCATTAAAGCAATATTTAGAATCATACTCTAGGTCACCATGGTTTAGGAAAGATATGCCAAACCTAGGCATCCCCTAAATCCTATCACCAAAGCCAAACCTGGACTCTAGGCGGTTAGACACCTCCTGTGTGGCCTCCCGTGGATACTCCAATCACAAGAATCAATACCAGCCTCAAGCCATAAACAAAACCCTACCCCAGGCCAGTCAAGTACATCTATTTCAACCAAACTTCGATTTTTCGGGAAACACCAACAGGACTACGAGGGTCCAAACGCCAAACTATTAACCACATTCTCGTCAGAACTCTCTTGCATTTATAAGTCTTCTCACAATGAAGCATCTCAGACTGAGAAATTATAGTTTTGCCCTTATACCCTCAAAAAAATCGCTTTCATCAAGTTTGGATCCTCAGTAAAGCCTCTATAGCTTCCCCTTACACCCAAAGGATACTAGGTCAAATCCTGTACCATCCAATTTTGATCAACTTCAAAAAGTTGTCTCTCAAGGTAGACCCTCATCAGACTCAACACTCGCCAATATTTCACTCCTATCAATATATCAAGACATTTTTTATTGTATTTGACCCTCAGTAGACTCCCAAGAGTTTCCCAGACAACCAAATTCAAAACAGTCAGTGATCATTTCTCAAGCTTTGCCCTATCTTCAATAAGCTATCTCTTAATCAAAGTCATTTGTTGACCCAACCTACCTCAATATCTCAAATCCTTCCAAAGACGTGACAAGACAATTTTGATTGTATTTGACCCTCGATAAGCTCCTAGAGTTTCTCCGGACAGCAAAATTCTGAACAATCAGTACCCACTTCTCAGCAATTCCACTGCCCTCAAAAAAATGTCTCTCAATCCAAATAATCAGCAGACTCCATCTACCCCAATTTCCCCATTCTGTCCAAGTCAAGTCGAAATATCTTCAACAACTGTCAGGCCTTCAACAAGCTCCAAAACTTCTCTGGAGATCCAAAATTCAGTTGGTCAGTACCCATTTCTCAGCAACTCCATTGCCCTCGAAAAACTCTCTCGATCCAAATCATCAACAACCTCCATCTACCCCCAATTCTCCCTTTCTTTTTTAATCAAGGCAAAACAATGTCAACTGATACTGACACTCGGTGGACCCCTGGGAATGCTCCCAAAACCCTAATTCTGCAAGGTCAAGTTTCATTTCTTAGGCTTTTCCCTATCTTCGAAAGACTGTCTCTCGAATGAAGTTATCAGCAGACTCAATCTAGCTCAATTTCTCATTCTCCCTCAAATTAGGGTTGTACATTTTCACTGAGTAACCCCCCTTCAAAAACCTCCCAGAGATTGCCCTGGAATCCAACTTCCAGGCTGTTAATTCCTATGTCTCTGGGATTCTCAAGCCTTCAACACTTTGTCACTTATAATTTTTCCATTAAAAACTTAGTAAATTCTAGTTCCAATTCTAGCAAAGTTTTGGCTTTTGTCAAAATGGGGTTTCAAATGTTGTTTCTGACTCGGTCATTAGTTTTTGCGAACAGTTCGAGCCTATACTTCAAAGAACCCGAAGGTTACCTTTTGTATTAAGGGCTCGAAAACCAATTTTACCCCTATCATCTACGTTTAAGACTTTTCAGAGTCATTTAAACTCAAAATTCCCCTATCAATCCTTATCAGAATTTAGTTTCAACAGTGGCATCACGACCAGAACATTCAAGAGGCCCAAAAAGCACAGTAAATTTGCAATTTTCCGAGCACAGGAACCCATAAAGTAAGCTCAGACAATAACGAGTATGTTTTTCAAAAATGTAATCATTACTTTTCAAATTTGAAGACTTTAGGTCTTCCCCCATTTAATGCTCCCATTAATTCTCTCAAAATATCCCAAATTGGGAGCATGGGTTAAGGCCATTAATTTAGCATCAACTCCATGCTTCACTTTAGGCTAGCCACTAGGATCTCTCTCCTATGTGCTACCACATCCTCACCCTTGGATCACCTAACCTAGTCCCAACCCTTGAATTGCCCCCTCACACATCCGCCCTCCATTGCACCCCCTTTAGCCACATGGCCTCCATCCATTCCCCCATCTCTTCCACATGGGCTGAGCCCTAAACCTCATGGAGGGAGGCCACCTCAGCCCTCACTTATGTGGCTAGGGAGGCCTCCACAACTCCCACTCGACCAACCCTCTTCACCTCCACTAGTTCCCCCTAGGACCCCCTAGGACTACTACACCCCCTTGCCACTTGCCCTTCATACCTTAAATCACTCTAGCCCATCCAACAGCCCCCCTAGCCTATAAATACCCACCCAATTTCATGCCAAAGGAGGAAGGATCAAAGAGAAAAAGAGAGAAGAGAAAGGAAAGATGAAGAAAGAAACCCTTGCACTCAAACCTGGTCAGGTAAAACCCTAACATGCCATAAAATTGCTTAAAATCAACTTAATTAGTTCCATTTGCTCCCCTAATGAAGGTAACATAGCATAAACAAAAATTGTCTCTGTTGTTTTTTTCATTTTTCCCAGTTACCATGCCTAAATTTTAACTTTTTTTCTACTTAGTGAAATGGGCTGAAATTTTTATGGTAGGTCCCTGACAAGGTGACCTACCATCCTACAAAATTTCATAAGTTTTGGAACTCATTTGACCCTTGAAATGGTCATTGCAAAGTCCCTGGTCATACACTGTTTTCTACTCTCTGCAAACAAAGGCAGTGATGATCTCGGATTTTTAATATTTTTTGTATAATTTATTTTAGAGTGATTCTTTTTGCAGTAGTAATTTCTAGGCTCAATGTTTGGGCCTAAAATTTTTATGGTAGATCATTGGGAGGGTCACCCACCTCCCTACAAAATTTCAGAATTTTATGACACCAGAAGGAGGTCCAACTAGGCTGGGAAAGAAGTTGTTGGATTTTCGTCCAGCACCCAATGCTTGAATTAAAAATTTAGGAGTGTGGACATAAATTCAAGCGTTTAAGAGTTCAAGTGTGGACTCTAAGGGCCCACATATCAGACCTCTGAACCCATCAAAGGCAAGAATCAGACTCAAAGAAGCCCCCTGATCAGTCTGGAAGAAATCCTTCCCACTGTGGGCCCCTTGTGCCCTAAACACTTGAATTTTCACCATTAAAATTCAAGCATTGGGAAACAAATTTTAGGCATATACAGAAGTTTAGGCGTCAAGCCTGTAACTCCTGTATCCCTTTCCCCTAAGCTTGCATAAAATCCCACAGGCCCTCTGTAGGCTATAAATGGACCTTGAGACACTGCCCCATTTCAAGGTCACATAGGCTTAAATTCAGGGTTGGGAAGTGACTTTTAAGCGTTGAAGACCAACTGAAGGAATTTAATCTCTAATTCATTTTTTTGCTTAATATCTTGTTGTCTTGACTGTTTTAGTGTCTTGTTAAACTCTGTATATATGTTTAAAACTAGTTTAACTTGTAAAATAGAATTCACCATTTTTTTATTTCCCTCTTTATGTAAATTTGCATGTAACTATGCATGTGTGCATGTGCATGGTATGGAGAGCAAGGCACTGTAAGTATATCTCCCCTTGTATGTCTAATGGGTTGCACACACAGATACTAATCAAAACTTAACAAAATTAACACATAAAGGTTGTTGGAATACCCAACGCCTGAATTTCATACACTGAAAATTTAGGCATTGAGACTAAATTTAGGCGTTAAGCCTATGGGATTTTTAATGCAAAGGTTTTGTAAACCAGAACCTTTGCAGCAAAAAGAATCTATTGCTTATCTGGTGTGAGAAATGGAGGTCTTACGTTGTAACCCATAATACTAAATTGGTTGTTATAAATGAAGGTACTACGTTGTAGCCACATAATAGTCGATTAGATCGTGACTGGATGACATAATGAAAGTGTTATACTTCTTGAATCATGATTTTCTTTCAGATGGCTACAAATTTTACACAATAGAAAGCAAATGATGCATGTAATAAAAAATTAAAAAAAAAAAATATGATGCTAGAAATACGATGTAGACT
Source organism: Platanus orientalis (assembly GCA_025762735.1). Taxonomy (NCBI): domain Eukaryota; kingdom Viridiplantae; phylum Streptophyta; class Magnoliopsida; order Proteales; family Platanaceae; genus Platanus; species Platanus orientalis. Next base: position 16,474 of record JAOXJP010252430.1, on the reverse strand, counting down.
GACCAAGAAGTGAATATTTATATTGATTTGATGGTGGAACAAGTGAATTTGGGTGAGAGACCAACTTGTACCTTCTCAAAGAAGGCATGGAATGATATACAAAGAAAATTTTGGTGTTGTAGGTGTCGTACCATAGACCTGGGTTCAAAATTCATCTTCACCTATAATTATCTATCAAAAAAAAAAAAAAAATCCCGTACTGAGGGAGGAAGACAATTACAACACAAAATGTAATCTGTGCTTACTCATTTGGTAAGAAATTCACATTTGTTTATATCGGTTGGGAGGGGTCCGCGAATGATGCTTGTGTTTTGTAAGAGGCGGTAGGAAAGCCTAGTTTAAAGTTACACACCCACCTCCAAGTATTTATTGTGGTAATTTTTTTATGTTTGACACCCACATATCTTTTTTGTTGTTTCATAACCTATGCATTTTATGTCTATCAGGAAAATATTATGTTGTTGACTCTAGTTATAATAATATGACTGGTTTTATGAGGCCATATCGAGGGGAGAGATATCATCTTCATGAATATAGAGGCAAACAGCGAAACCCTATTGGTGCTAGAGAATTGTTCAATTACAAGCATTCTTCATTGAGGAATGTTATAAAACATTGCTTTGGGACTTTAAAGTTGCGGTTTCCCATTCTCAAGATGATGTCTCATTATCAGCTTCACAAACAGTCAATGATAGTAATTGTTACATGCACAATTCACAATTTTATTAGAAATGAGATGCAAGTAAACGCAGACTTATGAACTATAGCAAAAATGGTAGGATCGTAAAAGATGAACATGAGGTGGAGGAAATTGATGAAGCTGGTCCCTCAACGCATACATCCCAATCACAACGTTCATATGAGATGGTATATTTGAGAGACTCCATTGCTAATGCAATAGCTATTGCCCATGGTGTTCCTCCTATTTAGGCAATTCAATCTTGTAAAACGATATATGTTATAACTATAGTTGATGAATTTTTTTTAAGTTTCAGACATATCTTTTTTAAATCTACAATGAATTATTTTGGAATATATTTTAGGCAATGAATGTTGATTTTAACATGATGTTCGTAGGAACCTTGATATTTGTTTATATTAAGTATATTTATGATAGTTCAGTAAAAATAATTGATTTTGTACAAGTGATTACCAAATAAGAATCACTTCCAAAAATTTAAGAGGATGCATTCTGCAGTGGTTTTTACCAACGTTTTTCTTATTCTGGAATTCACTCTGAAGAATGCATTCTTGGTGGAATCAAGAATCAAGAATTGGAAGATGAAATCCTGGAAGTGTTACCAAACGCTGGCCTAATGGGATTTTGGATTCTCATAATCCAATTCCAAAATTGGATTATGAGAATCCAAAATCAAAATCAATAATCAGATTCTAAAATCTGAACCAAACACCCCCTAAGTCTTAAATTTTACAAAATTTGGCTAACAAGTATAGGATTTTAGAAGTTTCTAAATTAGAAAGTTTTTAATTGTTTAAGGTTGTAAACCATTTAAAGGCATCCTCCCCCTTAATAAAATTCAGTGAAGAATTAAGCAAATTTTATGTGAACTTTGTGTTCCAAATGTGGGTTGTGGGCCTGGTATCTCTCCTTCTCCAAGGGTCGACGCCACTCATGGATCCCCTCTCTCTTCTTCCATAGGTGCAATTGTGAGCTCCCTCCTCTCCTCCCCACAAGCTAGGTAAGCTCTTCTCCATTCTCTTCTTGCCCCTTCTCTCTTCTCTATCGTCTCTCCTATTACTCCCTCCTATTTCCTTCTTCTCTCTTAATTTCAAGAGATTCCCTACTTTTTTGCTTAAAAGTTCCATTAAAAAATCTTTGGTTTTTTAAAATTTCAGATTTGACAAATCAAGTATTATCAAAACTTCATGAAATTTTAACTGTAGAACCTTGGCATACATCAGAAACTACCCTAAATTTTTTGAAATTTTCTGACGCATCAGCAAGGGTATTTTGGTAATTTGGGACTTTATCCAAAAATTCCAAACATACCCTTCTGGGTTATTTCTTTCCCTTTTTGTCCCTTTTTTCTATCCTAAACTCTTCTACATCCTTCTCTCTAATCCTCCCCTTCAATTCATGTATTTTTTGGTACTTGAAAGTGTTCAAAGAATCTGATTTTGGAATATGTTAATTAAATTCTTGATTCCGCATTATTTTGGTCTATTCTCCTGCACCTAATTGGTATCCTTAGTATTGTGTTACATCACCTATCTGAGTCGAGTCAAAAATCTGAGCCGGGGAAACTTAATTTCCCAAAAATAATGTCTTCTAAAGTTTCCAAATGCCGCAATTAAAAAAAAAAAGGGCGACCCAGTGCACAAGGCTCCCGCTAACGCGGGGTCTAGGGAGGGCAGATGCCGCGATTGCAAAAAAAAATCATTTGTAGGATCCAAGAGAATATGTATCATATGCGTTGGGTTCAAAAAAATCCATAGTAAAATAAGGAGGAATTTAGAAGAATGAACATCTAAAGTAATATATATGAATTGGAAATGTCTCGATGGACAAATATTAAGTTTGTTCTTTGCTTAAAAAGGAGACTCTACTCATATATGTTGATGCAAAGTCAAACGAGTTATTCCTCTAAGTTGAAACTTTTTTTTATGAGAAAAAATCTTTATTGATCAATGCAAGCTGAATTTTTTCCCAAGGCCACTTGTTCTAAATGTAACCTTGTCCAATCTTCATTTGCAACCTGCACAAGTACCCTTGCCAATTTTTTTGTTTGCCCCTCAACCAGATACTTCCCATCCATCTTTCATGTCTTACTAAAGATTTTTCAGTTATCTCTTTCCTTTTTCCCCTTTTTTGAAAGATACTTGCACACCATCATCAGACAAAAATGATGAAAGTAACACTTTATTCCCATCTTCATCACAAATAGTCAAACTTCATTTTTTCCATATTTCATGCACACCCTCCTTGAGCTTTTCTTGCATCTACCCCAAAGAACCCCCCATCCCCGTAAAATCCCCATCCCCTTTATATCCCTTTCTACACCCATCCCATGGTAATCATATTTAGCTTGCAAATATGATTCAGATAAAGGAATACAAGGAACAAAAGAACAAATAGCTTGACAACAAGTAGTTTAAAATGAATTAATGTTGGAGGGGAGACATGGGACATACCTAGGGAGACCACTTGGATCTCAGGATCAACAGAAGGAGAAGGTAAAGAAAGGCCATGAGATTCCTCAAGTAAGTGTGGCTCTGGATCACTTATCTCCACGGTTGAATTAACACTAGGTGAAGCCTCGTAATAGACAAGTTTCAAGTGATGGTATGGCGTAAAGAACGCTAGCAGGTTGCCCCTTCAAATGACTTTCCCCTTTGTCAACGGATTTGGTCTCCTCCTTAGAGATATATTCATCAAAATCAGACAAATGTGCATCATCTGGCTTAGCAAAACCAAATGATTCGTCAGACTGAGATTGGAATATTTCTTCATGCTACAAACTTTCTCCAAATAAGTTAACCAGTGCTGGAAATTCCTTCAAGCCAAGTTGATTAGCTGTGAAATTTTGGGGAAGAGAGGTCCTGTTTGAAGTCAATGAGCGCGAGATGAGAAGCACCAAGTTGAGGTAGCAATGAAGGGGAGAAAGTAGAAGTCATTTGGTTCCATCAATGCAGTTGCAAATGATGTGTGACCAAACCCCTGAGAATGGAATCACTGAGCAGAAAAAAAGGTGGAGATTGGATGTCAATTACACTTGGTTTTGTAGTCACACCAAGTGAGGAGGGATGTCAGTCGCCACCAGAGGAAAAAGGGTCCAAACTTGTGAACTTGATCCAAGCTTCATCGAAGATATGCCATTTTTGTAAGAACATTGTATTTGTTCTTCAAGAATGGCATCCCCTTTATGGCCAAAACTCAAAGACGAAACCCTATTCAATGGGATTATTTGTAGGGGTTCATAAATCCAAGCCATTCATCATGTCCCCTCCAAAACCAAGTTGAGTTAGGGTTTTTCGATTTCATCCAAATGGAATTGATCCCAAGTCCTTTCATATTCTCAATCAGATTGAGATCATCCCCACTACATGAAGTGGCTCTTTTTTCAAATTTTGATTCTCTAAACTTAGGTTGATCCCCCCCGACCCTAATCACATGTGATAGACTTCCCAAAATATTCACCTTAATCTGTGGCCATTGGATAGAGAGCATTGTTATCAAAGGTTGTCATGTTATTGACGACCTTAGGGGTTAACAATAGAAGCTGCATTTAAGTTGGAGTTTGGGCCCACCCAAGATGTCAAAGAATCTAGGTGGCTTTTGTCAATTGGATTATTGAACAGTGGTTTAACCATGTCAGCATTGTCTCTGGTGTTAGCTCGTGACTACAATGGCTGGGAAACATCAGTGGGAGACACCATTACCGCCCCCTATGAGCACATGAGAGTTGTTTCAAGCTCAATTACAACAAAAAAATCTTTTCCATCAACACAAATGGTCACAACTATAGGGATTTTGAAGATATCCACACAACCCTCTCTTAGTCGTGGAGCCATTAGAATCTTGAAGTTCCAAGTCCAATCATCAATTTCTAATAAGCCTCGACAATGGTTACAGAGCTCTTTGAAGGTTTGATGATTCCACATATCAAGACGTATGCCCCATGCCTTAATTCATTGGGGCCGGAGATCACTGTTGGGTTTATTTTGCAATCATTAGTGCTCCATCTTTTGAAGACGAGGACATCATTTCCCACAGAGAGGTGTCCCAGTTTGATGATTTGGTTGGCTTCCACCATGGATTCCAGAGTGAATCCAAGGTTCTCAGTATTCATTAATGGAACTTCGAGACGTTTCTTTGATACCTCTAAGGGGTTTGAGACAAGGGGATCCATTGTCTCCTTTTTTTCTTTTCCCTAATAGTAGAGGCTTTTAGTGACCTTATCAACCACGCCATAAGAGCTAATTTGGTGGAAGGATTTAGAATGCAATCAAGTGATCTTGTTGTCTCTCACTTACAGTTCGCAGATAACACCATTTTATTCATCAAACCCGATTTTGAACACATATTGAATTTGAAGCACACTCCTATAGTCTTTAAACTCACTCCTGAACTGAAAATTAATTGAGAAAAATCATGTATAGCTGGAATTCATCTGAAAAAGGGGGTTTTAGCTTCCTTGGCCGGCCTACTAGGATGCAGAGTTAAGAGATGGCCACTCAAATATCTTGGTCTTCCTCTAGGAAGACATCAAAATTTGAGAAATTTTTTGGAACCAATGGTGGAAAAGGTAGAGAAAAGATTGGAATGCTGGAAAAAAATCTCAAGTATCCTTTGGGTAGCAGAATAATTCTAATAAAAGAAGCATTGTCTAATATTCCAGCTTATTTCATGTTTATTTTCAAAATGCCTGTGAAAATAGCAGAAAAGGTTTAACAACTTCAAAAGAACTTCCTATGGGAAGGGGGTGAAGGGAGGAAAGATCACTTGGAAGAGGTAGGGATGGCAACGAACCGAGTTGAGCCGAGCTTTGCCCAGCTCAGCTCAGGCTAGTCACAAAATGATCAAGCTCAAGCTTGGCTTAGGCTCATGACAAGCCTGGGGGATTGAGCTTAGCTCAAGCTCAGCTCAGCTCACCAACATAAACTAGTAAATCACATATTGACACATGGACTATAAAGGGTTAAAAAGATAAAAACGTGTTCAAAATAAAATGTAAATACCCAAAAAAATGCACCGATCCAAAAGCACTTTTAAGTTTTTTTACCCAAAAAAAAACACTTTCATGTGTCAATGAGTAGCTTTTTTAGTAAAGAGTACAAAGCAACACTTCATGCGTCAGTTTTCATTGTAAGTATTAATTGTTGTTTTGATGGGACTGACGTTTACATACACAGTACAATGTACATAGCATGCATTAATAATTATAAATATAATTTTTATTAAAAAAAACAATTATAAATGTAAATGTATTGGACTATGTCTACTAACAAAGTAGCTACATAGAAGACACCTAATACCTTTATCAATAAAGTAGTTGCCTATTAAAGTTTTTTGTGCACATAATAGATACCATATCTATGTATTAAACGAGGTAAGCTTTTAGCAAACCAAGGCTAGTGAAACTTGGCTTAAGCTCGCTTAGCTAAACGAGCTCAATCGGAGGCTTAGGCTTGGCTCATGACGAGCCAAGGTAGCTCGGCTCATTGCCAGCCCTAAGAAAACGTATGTCTATCCAATGACGCGAGGGTTCTAAAAATTGGAAACATTGACAATAAGGCACTCATTGGAAAATGGATATGGAGATTTATGTTGAAAGGGAGTAGTTTATGGCATTCATTTACATCTTGCAAGTATGATTTAGACTCAAATGGATGGATTTATAACCCTTTGGCCTCTTCCCTCATATGTGTTTGGTTATTGGAAATGAATGTAGAGTTAGATTTTGGAAAGATGTATGGTGGGATACAAATACTCTATCATCTTCTTTTCAAAGATTTTGTCGTATCTCCTCACAAAAGGACTCTTCCATCTCAAAGTTCTTCCATATTTTTCCTCGGGTACCTCATGAAACTTGTCGTTTTATAGGTATCTCTGTAAGCTTTAAGTCGATTCGGTGGCCTCTCTTTTGGTTTTCCTTAAGGAAACTCACATTTCTATTGACGTAACAAATAGGTATTCTTGATCCCTTAAGTCTTTATGCATCTTTTCATCAAAATCTTTCTTTACGTTCCTTTGTTCTAAATTTGTCATACCCGGACAAAAAGTAGGTTGTCTCCTTTTGTGTTCAAGCATTCTTATGGATTGCCTCTCTTAACAGGATGAACACTTTGGATTTTTGCTTTGAAGAAGACGGCCTTAACAATATATTTGCAAGATGAAGAATTAGGTGATCATATTATGATTCACTACGTATTGGCGAAATCAATTTAGAATTACTTTCTTTCTCGTTTGACAGTCTATTGGATGCTGCCAATACATATGTTGTATCTTGTATGGCAATGGAAAGGTGATTTCTTGGATCCTCTTGGGAAATAGTATTGGTTGGCCATTCTCCATTGCATATGTTGGGTATTTGGAAAGAAAGAAATAGAAAAAGTTTTTATCGGGCATGTAAGCCTCCCTTGGAAGTGGCTGAATCCATTGCTCTTGAGGTGGCTTTGTGGGCATCGACTTCTAAAGAATTTGACAGATTTTCTATTAATAATCCCATTAGGGATTGGCCTTCCCGTTTACTATCTTGTTAAATATCCTTAGGGTGGTAATATTACTATTTTCACCGTATTGTACTCGTACTTGTACCTTATATTCTTCTTTTTAATGAAGCTCCGTTATTCATCACAAAAACAAAAAACCAAAAAAAATAAAGCAACAAAAACAACTATCCTCGTTCACCAACCCCATCTTGCATCATCTGAGGATGCAAAATGTCCATTAAAATCCAATCAGCAAAATATGTGACGTAGGTGCAAGTTTCCTACTGCTTCATCCCATATTTCTTTAATTCCCAAGGATAAGATATGCAAAGATGGTATTTAGAACTAAAAAAAATACAACCACAGAAACTCCCAAAGAAAACTGAGTTATATCCCAAGTTGTGATTGTTCAACCAAGTTATGTCCATGTAATGCCCTTGATGCATTGAGAGAACCTAGACAGGCCAAGGCACCCAGTGTTATCTTTCAAATAACCAGATTTCTGCTACATTTCATTATTTTTTTGTCCTAATCTTATTTAGATGCTGATCACAAATAAACCATAAACTGATAAAATATCATAAAATAAAATATAAAATAAAAAAATAACCCGGAGAACGAATATACCAAAAAAATTTGATTAAAAGGGATTTTATTGTCATCCCAAAGCTTCAAACTCCTCTTGAACGATCAAGTCTCACATAAAGATGAAGCCAGAACCAGTGGAAGACAGTGAATCAAGCAGCGACAACCAAAACCCGTCGAGAGAACGTACCACATATCTTGATCGGAGCTTCAAGCTCTAGTAGATTCGGTTGTTGGAGGAAGATTTCTCTGGAAGCAGCACAAAGCTGCCGGATCTCGGACTCTGAGAGCTGAACTTGCTTTCCAGGCCTCGCCGATCGGACCTCCAGAAGCCGATTAATGATGTCGTCAAGAACGGCAGGATCTATTCCCTGGCCTTGTAAGGCCATAGATTTCCTCCGCCTCGTCCTTCAAACCCTAGATTTCGATAATCAGAGCGAAAAAAAAAATCCTTTAAAAGCATTAAAAAGGGGAAGCACTATTCGACACGAAAAAGGTCCCCTTTCTTCCGCTCTTTCCTTTCTCTTTGAAAAAAAATATTTTCTATTTATTTCGAATTTGTAACTCCGACGTGGCGGAGGTCTCCTTAGAATTCATAGAATCAGTGACCGGCCAAGAAGGGTTGATAACTTCTGTGATGAGCTTCCCTGAAATCCTCTGCAACTCCCCCTCTGTGACGCACGAGGACTGAGGCAGAGGAAGGATTCAATTCACTTTTAGAGTTGTCACTTCACCCCCAAAAAGTGAATTGATTCCTCTCCTCTGTCTCGGGGCAATATCTTCTATGCTATCCCCCTCAGCGACACTCAAGTGCCAAGACAGGGGGAATCAATTCACTTTTTGGGGGGTGAAGTGACAACTTCAAAAGTAAATTGATTCCCCCCTCTGCCTCGGCCCTCATGTATCGTAGAGGAGGGAATCACAGAGGATTTTAGGTTCTCTGTTTTGGCTCCCGAGCGTTGGGGCAGCACAAAGGATATCACCCCTCCAATGTGCTGTCCTAAGCCATCAATGGGATGGTGTCACATTGCTTTTGTTTGGAACGGCAACAAAATGTCTGTTTGCAGCTTAAATTTATTTTATTAAAATGATAAAATAATATTAGATCTCTTTGCTTTTCCAAATATGAAAAGGAAAAACTGGTTGGGGGTTTTCATGCTTACCTGAGCACTGATAGGCGTATCTTCGTCAAACTAAGATGAAACAAGGTGTCATCATCTTGCTTGAGCTTTAGCATTTCGAATTAAATTTGGACGGAAATCAAAATCACTAATATTTGCATTTGCACAATTAAAGATGATGACAATGATGCTACTGTTTTAATAGCTAGTTTTAAAGGGCCGGTAGACCTTAAGATCAAGGACAACACCAGCAATTGAGCCGGGCTTCCAATGCGCCATCCTAAGCCACCAATGGAACATCGCCATGTTGGTCAAGCACAAAAACGGTAATCAAACCGATGTTTGCATCTTACAAATAATTTATTAATATAATAAAATAATATATCGTCTCGAATCTTCTTTTCTTCGTTGGGAAAACAATTGGGGGTTTCCCTGTTCGCCTGAGCTCCGACATCTTCATCAATCCTTGATGGAAGCCCGTGGGAGAGTGGCTTCTTCCTCTTGTTTGAGCTCCAACGATCCTGCAAATGCTCTCTCTCTCTTCTGAATTGCATTCTGTTCCATCTCAATGCAATCCACAAGTCCACCACCATACCCCGCAAGCTCCTTGCTTCATGTTACCATTGAACACCACATCTTTTGGGAGGGTTAATAAGAAGAAAGTCCACTTTGTTATAGGCATTGAGCAAACTCATAAAGGCTGAGGGAGTGTCAATGGCAGTTTTCATTTTCAAGGAGCTTGAAATCAAGAGAAATGGTGAAGAAGATATTCAAGTGGAGATCGGCATTTAATCTCAACCTCTTTCGCTTGGTATGGTGATCAGCATTCATCATGGCAACCACCGTTATATCCATGCTCCTCCCCTTCTTCAACAACGTAGTTGGGCTGCTAGGCGCATTTGGGTTTTGACCCCTTACAACATACTTCCCAATTGAGATGTATACCGCACAAAAGAAGATACCCAAAGAGAGATTTGATGGATTTGTCTCCAAATCCTCAATTTAGCTTGTCTCGTCGTCTCGATTGCTGTTGTCACCGGCTCAATTACTGGTGTTGTCCTTGATCTTAAGGTCTACCAGCCCTTTAAAACCAGCTATTAAAACAGTAGCATCATTGTCATCATCTTTAATTGTGCAAAGGCAAATATTAGTGATTTTGATTCCCGTCAAAGTTTAATTCGAAGTGCTGAAGCTCAGGCAAGAGGATGGCACTTCATTTTCATCTCAGCTTGATGAAGATACGCCCGTCGGAGCTCAGGCAAGCAAGAAAACCCCCAACCAGTTTCCCCTTTTCATCTTTGGAGAAGCAAAGAGGCCTAATATTATTTTATTATTTTAATAAAATAAATTTAAGCTGCAAACGGACATTTCGTTGCCTTTCCAAGCAAGAGCAACGTGGCGCCATCCTATTGATGGCTTAGGACGGCACATTGGAAGCCCGTCACAGAAGATATCAACCCGGCCAGGAATGACCCCAACTGACCAATCTCAATTTTTAACCCTTTGTAATCACAACCACCATATCCGTTTGGCCCATGTAGATCCAATACTTTCCATATCCGTTTGGCCCATGTAGATCCAATACTTTCTGATCATTCTAATCCGAGATTAAAAAGTTAAGCCCATGATCTATGTAATGAAGTTCTTTTGGTTTTGGAGTTATTAATGAAGTTGTGTACTTACCCCGCATTTTGATTGTCACTAAATGTAACCCTTTCATTTTGGGAAAAAAAATTGGTGAGAGCGAATGTTGTGAGAACCGTTAAAATGGCATCAGGGTGTGGACATGTCAGTGCCGAAAAGTGATAAGTGCCCCCAAAAAGTGTAAATCACTTTTTTGTACTGATGCATCAACCCATCTGATGCAGTTTGCACAGTTCTCATGAGATTCGTTTGCACATAATCCAAGCCCTTCATTTTGGGTTGTGATAATACCCAAGTGGATATGAGCCCCAACCAAAATGGATTGGTTATCATTTATCATTGCTAACATAAATCATTTTATTTTATATAAAACCTAAGATGGTTTCATTTCTCAAGTTAACAAGTTAATATGGATCTAAATGAGTTCATTTTAAATTCAAACCATCGCCCATTGGCTTCAAATGCCATTGGAAATTAAAATGAAATGATTTGTTACAGGTGGCAACCAAATGCAACCTTTTATATATAAGGGCTCTATTTATTTTGATAATGAAGTTGTTTATTGGGTTGTCGTTCACTGTTAGTCTTTTTTCTTTTCTTTTTTCCTTTTTTTTTTTAGTAATATCATTCATTGCAGTTTTTGCCTACTTTGTTTTTATGGTCAAATGTATGAATTAAAGCTTCATCACCAAAAATAAAACAAAGCCCTTTGCATGCCTCATTTACTTCATAAATACATGGTTGTTGTTTATCTTTTTGCTCCTAAATGTGGAATGACCCTCTAAGGAGAGAGGGCAGCAGGGTTGAATATATTACCATTCCACTCAATATTTTTTTTACTATAATTATATAAATAATCGCACTAATTCATATCTCCTAGATCAATGAACTTTTGAGTCGGCCATGCGTCTAGTCCCATATCATGTCATTTATATCACCACAATGTGTTAAACTTTCCATTCATTATGTTAGTCATTAAAGTTTTTTATTTTCAACTAAGAAATTGACTATAAAAGATGTCTTTCTTTTGCACATTACAAGGATTAATTGGATTATAAATTACCATGTGATAAAATAGTGACATGAAAAAGGGTTTGAATCATTTCCCATCAGAACTCACGAGATAAGATAGGTGGTCCTTAAGTAACATAGTATGATGTCAATCACATTGAAATGTGTGGAGAGATTTGATAATCTAGTTTTTGTATACTTGGAATTTTGTAATTATAGGTGATGTTTGATACATCGTTTATAAGGTTACTACATATAGAACTACCATATGACCATAGACTGATGTAATCTTAGTCATTGGAATGACTCTAAACTTGTATACAGATGTATTATATAAATGTACCAAATGGATCGATTATGAACATATTTGGAAAAACCTCATAAATATGATAAATATTGTTTTAATTTACAAACTTGTCTTTATATTTGAGTGATTTGTGTTTCTTTAAGTATTCTTGTTGATTATTTTAAGTTACCAGTTAGTGATGCTTAATTGATGGTCATATCATTGGTAGTTTGGATAGTTCACTTGATATTTAAAGAGTAAAAATACCCAATAAGAAAACCATTGTCCTTAAGTGGAAGATATATTTACTTTAAAACATATGTAATTTGATTGGACAACAAAATATAGTACTACTGTTTTTTTTTCAATAAAGAATTTATTAAATAATTTTAAAATTAATTTATTATGTAAATAAATTTATATAAAAAATTATCAGATAAATGTTTTAGATACCTAATCAATTTTTTAAGTTCTATAAAATCACATACTAATGACCACTAGGGTTAGACAATGATTAATTTATTAACTTGAAAGTCATTATGGAATATTGTATAGTAAAATAACATTTTTGTGAAATATTTATAAAAAATGGTTTTACTGGTATTATTTGATCTTTAGGAGGTTAATTGTAATATGTTATAAGGATTATTGCAATTAATAGTATGTCAATTTGTAATTAATTAAAGATAGAATGTTTGATTTAATTAAGGATGTTGAGCCCCATAGCCTAAGGATAAGAATCTCACACCTCTCATGCATCTTTGGCTTATCAAAAATCATATTGATAAGAGTTATCTATAACTTTTTTTTAAGTTGTGAGAAACTTGGAAAGCTCTAAAATAGCTGTGGAGATTTTGGAGACTAAGTTGGATTCGCATCTTCTCTCTGATTATTCAATAATGCATTTTTTATGACCTTTATTCATTTAAATATTTGATTTACATATGATGATTATGAAAACATTAAATATTCAAAAAACACCTCCTTGGACCCATGTATATCTATCAAGACACTGTTCGTTAGGCATAGTATCCCGAACTGATTGGTAATGGTGCACTCTCTATCCAGGAGATGAATCAAAGTTCACGTGGAGAAACATGTGGGAGTATTTTCATTTTGAAGTGTTGCATCGAAATTCCTAATTAATCAAGATCGCTTTGCTAGGTGACTCGTATTGAGACATATACACACAAACACATATTAGGAATGAGGTCCCGCCAAGCATGGAAATAAATCTAAGTTTGCTAGGCCCATTAACAACATTGTAGTTGTATTCAATGGAATGTATGCATATTCATAGGTGGGTATGAGTGATATGGATTCCAATCCAACGGCTGGGATTAGGTATGCATGAAATTCATAAGAAGAGGTGCAAATGGCACCAGAGGCTGATGCGTCAGCTCCAAAAAGTGAATTACATTTTTTGGGGGGTGGTTATCACTTTTCGGCCCTGATGTATCTGCACCTTTTTGTACCAGAGGTTGAAAACACATACGACACATCAAAAGTGCTTCTTTATCTTCGGCTAATTTGCCCATCATTTGACACATGGGCAAATTAGGTGATTTCCCCTTCTTTGGGGGTACATGTCACACTGCAGATGGTGCCACATTTTAAGCTGCAGTAGAGGATTTTCTCATCTCCATCTAACGTTGTATGAATTTTGTTTTCTCTCTTGGTGCTTATTAAGGCTGCGTTTGGCAGCCACCTATAACATAATCATTTCATTTGAGTTTTCCAAGGCTTTTGTAACTACGATGGAATGGTTTATAATGACCTCATTCAGATTTCCTTCGATTTGTGCTTGATAAAATTAGTCATTACATTTTATAGAAAAACCTAAGATGACTTCATTTTTTAATTGTAATTAACAAAATCAGTATAGAGTCCCCCAACTATAAAGTTGAATGATTTCATTACAACCCATTACCTCACGGTTATAAACGCCTTGAGAAACTCAAATGAAATGATTACATTACAGGTGGCCACCCAACAGGCTATAAATATCTCTCAACCATCCGAAAGCAAATGATGGCTTTGGTTTATTAGATAATATTGGGTTCACAGTCATGTGCCGCTTCCATCCAACAATCAACTAAGCAAGATATTTCTTTTATTTTTTGTCGCTTGTCACTGCAACCAACCAGGAAACTTCTGTTTAGGAAGAAAACTTGAAAACGAAAAACCAATGCCAATGACTTTCCAAAGAAGAAATATCTCAATTCTATCTTTCATTCTCCACCACCCACTTCTCCTTCTTAGAAGAATCTGCTTCTCCCTTGCATAATCTGTAACAAACTAATAGTCTTCAAAGCGTCAATCAGTGTGAGTAATACATTGTTCCCAACTAATCAATGAGATGTTAGAAGGCAGGGGAGTGGTGCGGGAGACGGACATGCCTGAAGCGATGCAGAGCCACGCCATGGAGTTGGCTTACCAGGCCCTCGATCTACATGAAGTCTCTGACTGCAAATCAATCGCTCGTCACATAAAACAGGTTACCCTACGACCATTTTTAAATATGCTCTTCGTTATTTTGGTTTTGGATTTTGGATATATTTGATGAGATTGAAATAATGAACTAGCATAGTTAAATTTCTCCTTTTATATATTATTAGGTTGTGTTGCTTGACAAGGATTATCAAAAAATATATATATATACTTAACAATCATCCAAAATGTGGATGGCTTCAAGAGTCCAATCCTAAAACACTTACTTGTTTCAATTCTAAATCAATTCTGCGCAAACCACTTGAGATGAAATCATTTCATTTTGGGTTTTTATAGAATTTGAGGGCATAAATGATAATCCAAAACGGAGTCTAAAAAGGATAGGATTCATTATTGAATTTAAGTAATGAACTCATTTTCTTTCCTTTTCTTTCTTCTTCCTTTTTTGGTTTTTTTGTTTTTGTTTTTTTTTTTTTGTTTTTGTTTTTGTTTTTTGTAATTTAACATTTGGCAATGAATCCCATTTAAGTGATGATATATATTTTTGGCATGGCCACGTGGACTTACATGACAACCGCATGAAGTAGGACCCGGCCTAAGCCAGTGAGAAACCCGAGCAGGCAACACCATTTTGCACTACTCATCCCTCCCCCTTCCAGGGTTTCGACCCTGGGTCTTCGCCGCAGCCACCCGAGCACAGGGCGTTGGCTAAGTGATGGGCTTATTATGCCCTTAAGTTCTCTTCAAAACTAAAATGAAATCATCTCATTCCAGGTGGTCCTCAAAACAGTATAATAGATTTGATTCAAAAGTATTCTTGATATGATATGGATTGTATCTAAATTTTCAAATTTCAAGTCAAACATTTTCCAAAAAAAAAATAATAATAAAGTCATAAAGCAATTTTCGTAATTAATTTAATATTCAATATATCCTAGTGGTACTCAGTTTCTCACATGTAATTTCCATGTTTTACAAATAAAGCATTATTTTATTGCCACCAAATTAGTAGCATCAAGATCAAAAATTATAATTTAAATTAACAAACAAGTAGCATTAATTAATTAATGCCTTTTGAAATGATT
This sequence comes from Platanus orientalis, assembly GCA_025762735.1. Classification (NCBI taxonomy): domain Eukaryota; kingdom Viridiplantae; phylum Streptophyta; class Magnoliopsida; order Proteales; family Platanaceae; genus Platanus; species Platanus orientalis. The sequence continues at coordinate 1,118 of JAOXJP010252430.1, read as the reverse complement.
ATAGCCTGTTTGGAAGCCACCTGTAATGTAATAATTTCATTTGAGTTTTTCAAGGCATTTTTAGCCATGAAGTGATGGTTTGTAACAAACTCATTCAGATTTATATGATTTTTTAACTACAATTAGAAATGAAGTCATCTTAGGTTTTTCTATAAAATGAAATGACATATATTATCAAACACAAATTGATGCAAATCTAAATGAGTTCACTACAAACCATCCCATCGTTGCTACAAAAGCATCTAATGAAATTATTACATTACATGTGACTGCCAAACACAGCCTTAGTAAATTTTACTCAATGTAATATCCTTGTTTTATGTAATTATTATAATAATATTTTGACAAAATCAACACATTAATTGATAAAACTACAATTATTCTAATTTAATGAGGAAAAACAAACAACATATTTCTTCAGCTTAATGTGCTTTCAATTTGCATATGGTATTCTAACCAAAGGAGCCCTAAACAGAGCGGAATGGCGGAACATGATTCATGTAGCCGAACCCAAATAGTTGGGATAAGGTTGTTTGTTGTTGTTGTTGTCGTTGTTGTTGTTGTTGTAGTATTCTAAGCAAATGAGAAAAAATCTCATATAAGATTACGGTTTTCTAAACCTATAAAGAAAAAATCATCAGTTTGAACAATTTGTCTTTCACCGGCTTTTCCTTATCATTGAATTACTTATAAACCTACACAATTTCTCCTTTATAATGGAGAATAACACAAGTTAAGTGCCAACATAAACATTGTATCCGTTTCTTTTACTTGAAGACTCAACAGAATTATAGTTAAATATGAGCTCATGTGGTATATAGGGAATATGGCTGCACGTGTCTATCTAAGCTCATCAAACTTTATAAATATCAGTTTATGACACTTCCGCTTGGGTTGAAATTGACAGAAGTTCGATGACGCCTACGGACTAGCATGGCATTGCGTCGTTGGTGTAGACTTTGGATCTTGCATCACACATTTATGTGGAAGTTTTATCTTCTTCCATGTGGAAATGATGGAGTTCCTAATCTTCAAGGACGGTACAGATTTGAATGAAAGCAAGGAAGAGGAAATTGGAGTGCTGAAGAAGGAAGAGAACAAAATAATTCCTAGTAATG
>JAOXJP010252429.1:0-36490 GCA_025762735.1 Platanus orientalis | reverse complement strand
GCTTGAGACCCTGATCTTAGTATACTTAGGATCATCTTCAGTACCAAGATTTACTTCTTCAGAGTCATCAACTGTTGGGTGGCTCCACTCTTCGTGATGTTGGACTTGGTCCAAAATCTCTTGGGGTGTTGGTTCATCCTCATCCTCATCATTGTTTGCAAGGTTTATTTCATTTTCCTTATTTTGAAAAATAAAAGTAATATTAAAGATTGGTTGACTTTTAATTTTTTATTTTATTTATTAAACCGAATTTGGGGTCACTTCCCAAATTGCCTACGTACCCGATATTTTGGAATGAATGGGGGAAAGGGAGTTTTTGGGATCAGGTCATACATAGTTCTCTTTACAAAAGAACATATCTATATTTTCCTTCTCTTTTTTTGTTTTTGTTTTTGTTTTTTGTTTTTTGTTTTTAGAAAAATATTTTTTTCATTTTTATTTATTGGACCGAGCTTGGAGTCACCTCCCTAAGTTTTCTACGTACCCGAGATTTTCTAATGAAATAGGGAAGGGAAATTTGCGGGATCAGGTCACACGTATTTCTCATTACAACATAACAAAATGAACAAATTCTTATTTTGTCTTTTTTATTATTATTTCTTGGAATTCTAGCATTGACTTCAACAGACCTGATCTTCCATGATTACTGCTTCATCTTCAGTAATCACGTGGTGAGACAAACCTTCAGGAACACACCTAAGATCCTCAACATAAGCGGGCTTAGCAATAGAGACTGCGTCGATGTGTTCTTCATTGAATAGTTCTTTAATTGTAATGGGCTCATGAACATCCTCATTTTGTTTGCAATTTCCCTCCACGACTGGTGGCAAAGCATTAAAATTGACCTCAATCTCCCCAAAGGATAACAATGGCATTAAGTTGGGGTTAAGAGGGTTGAGACTAGCTGGGAAAGGTGGTTTGGAGATGATAGTTAATTTGAGTGGGGATGGTTCCTTTCCCTCATTGATGAATTTTGTGAGGGCCTTCATAATTTCTTCATTCTTCTTCATCATAACCTCCTTCGACCTCATGGTGTACCTTATTCCAAATCGTGGGGTAGATCTAATTCCCTTCACAAGTGTTTTTTACTCTTGTTGCCTTTTACTCAACCCTTTCTTGGGATCGAACCCCATGCGAACCATCATTATAAATTTTGGAGCCAACCTTGCTTTCTTTTCCTTGATTCTCTTCACCTTTTCTAAGGTATTCACCTCCTCAAATTGATAGGAAAAGTACCTTGCCTCTGGTTCCACATGTTGTACTTCTAGCACTCGTTGTCCTTCCCAAATTTTGATTTCCTTACTTATAGGGATGACAACCAACTCATCATCCCCTATGAGCTTGATCTTTTGATGTAAACTAGATGGTACAACATTGGCCTCGTGGAGCTAATGGCACCCCAATAACAAGGTGAATGAAGTAGAAATGTCAACCACCTGAAAATGAACCTTGACGATGTGTGCCCTAATTAGTAAGTCTAGGTCTAGTTAAATCTACTAACTATCATAGAATTTCTTCACAAATCCGCCTTAGAATGGCCCAAACTTCGAAGTGTGATAACAATGCAAACATTTAGACCTGACCCATTGTCAAAAAGGACTTGAGGGATATCAATTCTTCCATAACTTATCGTGCTGTAGAGAGCCCTGTTGTGATTACTTCCTTCCTCTAGCAACTCATTATTGAAGAAAGATATGAGTCTTTGGGTCATGACAAGTCCCACCATTTCAGTCAACTTTTTTGGAGGAAGATCCACCCAAACATGAGAGTAAGAGCCAATAGATGGAAATTTGGGTTAGGATTTTGCTTAAATTCTCATTCAGATTGAATTGTGTTTTACGTATCAAACCCTTGAAATGTTCAATCTCCTTTGCCCGTTCTTACTCCTCCTTGACCTTGTCCTCATGTTCCTTTTTTCTTTTTTCCTTTGTAGCTCCCATTCCCAGTTCTTCATACTCTTCCTTAGCTTGGCCTTCTGCTTCTTTAAGATGGGTAGGCTTGAAAATACGACCAGCTCTAGTGAGGTGATTAACTTTCATTTTTGTTTTAACCCCACCTCTGAAGTGGTCCTCTTCATATCCCAAGGGCACCACTTTCATGTCTTGATGGTTCATTGGTGGGAATTAGATGGCAAATGGAATGGTTAGTTTTGGTGGTGGTGTCAAGTATGGAATGACCAACGGTTGAACGGGAAGGGATGAAAAGGTGATACATACTGTGTTTGGGGTGAAAGGTGTTGTGGTTGGGGTATACAGGAGAAAATGTGAAGTAGGTGTTGGTGAATGAGATGGAGCTAGGAATGGGTTTAAAGTGAGCTAAGCTAATGAAGGGATAACCAAAGGTTAATGTTTGGGTGGAGGGATGGTGCAAATTTGTGGGGAGGGGATAGCTGGCTGGTCCAACGAGATCCTTGCTGAGCTATGAGTTGTGCCAGGTCGAAAGGGAGAGAATCAGATTGCATCATATTAATGGATTTGGATCCGGGAGGCGAGTGAGTCGGCAATGGGTTTTGTAAGATGTCATTCTGAGTAAAAGTTGTTGGGGTCGAGGTTGGGCTGAAAAAAATCTTACCTTAGTCAATCAGGTCTTGAATGTGATGTTTTAATTGAAAACATCTATTAGTTGTATGACCCATTGCTTGATGATAAGCACAGTGTTCATTCGGATTATAGAACCTTAGGGTAAGTAGGCGAAGATGTCCACTGGTGATCAGACCATCAAGCATGTGAGAGTAGGAGAAAGGCAATGGGGTTAACTCTCTTATCTTTTTCTCTGGTTAGGGTTGAGCCAAAAAGTTATGTTGGATGGCTTGCGATTGCTAGTATGATTGTTGCTGTTGAAACTGTTGCTGTTGCTATTATTGTCTTTGTTTTTGTTGATGTTGCTGAGGCAGGGTTATAAAGGTAAATGGCATTGAAGGAGTAGAGGATACTAGGGAAGCTTGTGGGATGATTAGTTGTACCTCACCCACTTTGTCTTTGGTAACTGATTTTTTAAAGGGGAGCTTTGAGGTACTTGTTGGATTGTCTGTGATAATACCTTCCTGGATCATCCTTTCCATATTCTCGATGGCCGAGCCATGGATACAAAGTTGTCATGAGTTTGGGTGAGTAACATGTATTGGTACACTAGGCCTAGCATCCATATGAATGCATTTATTAAATGCTCCTCTTCCAAAGGGGTTCTCAAGTTTGATGTCATGTGTTGCCATCTGTAAGCGTACTCATGCATGCTTTCACCCAATTTTTTGGGTTCATTCTTTCCAAATCCACCTTCTTTGGTTGAAGTTCAAGGTTGAAATGGAGATGAGCAAAAAACGCTTCTGTTAGTTCCCTCCATGAACTGACTTTTGATTTATTTAGGGTGGCATACTACTAAAGTGCATTACCGGTCAAACGTTTTAAGAAAAACATTACTAACAACTTTTCATCCTTCCCAAACTAAAACATATCATTGTAATATATCCTCAAGTGGGTTTGAGGACATCTTTTTTTGTCATATTTTACAAAATCTGGGAGTTGAAATTTTTCTGGAAAATGCCATCTTGGATAGTAACACAAATCTTTAAAGTCTGTGACTCCTAATTGGTAGCTTATCTTTAACTTCTCTATTTCCCTTAATATTTTCTCCATCTTTTTCCTCATATCATTTGTGCTTGTAGGGGGTGGATTTCCTTGTAGGGATGCCTATGGTGCTCGGGGAGGGAAGACAAAATCCTGTGCTTCTTATTCTATTCCTCTCATTATAAGGTGGAGGGGCTGGGAAAGTGAAGGGTTGTTCCGTATTTTGGGTGCAGCTAACCAAAGGAAAGAAGTTAGACAAGGTCGGAGGAACCATAGAGAAGTTAAATGTGGGTGTAGTGTTGGTGGGATTGTGTTGAGGATGAGCTTGAGTTTGATGTGGTGTAGGTGATGGCATGGTGGTATCAAACAAGAAAGACAAGAAGGACCTAGGAGGTGTGCTTGTAAAGGGGAAGGTGAGTGGTGAAGGATCATATTTAGGTAGGACGACGATGGGTAAATTCTTGATGACATCTTTTTTCTTGGAGAGACTGAGTGAGCAATGTGATAGCCTCATATATGCCCTTTAAATAATCAAATTATGTTGGCAGGTCGAGTGTTGCCTGACTATGTGATATTTCCTCAAGAGCGTCCTATCTAGAAGGTTCGCTCCCAACCATGGATCTTAACAAGTAAAGGCTTCTTTGACTGTGCTTTCTCTTTGTTGGCCGCCCTATATTGCTGAAATATGATTTTATTATTTTATTAAATTATAATTTTGGTGAGCACTCATCCCAAGACTGTCAAGAAAATTCATAATTTTATTGAATTTTTAAAAAATAAAATCCTAAGATCCAAGTCCTAGACACAGTTGGTAGAAACAATATATAAAAAAATTGAAATAAAAAAGAAAAGAAAGAACCATCATGCATGGTCCCTAGGTGGAGGTGGATCGGGTGCAATCCCATGGTTTATTAATTGTTTTCATAGCAGTGACACCTATTGGTCATAGTGATTCACTTTAAGCGAATATTCCTAGCTATGTGTTATTAATGCGTTGCGGAGTTCTCATATTTCAGCTTGTAGTTTTACACGTATTTACGTATTATCTTGGACCTTTTGTTTCCACTAGTCCAAATGTTGTTCGGCCCTAACTTGTAATTCCCTTTCTACATCTGTCAATTCTTGCATCTCATCTTGTGATCGTAATTTTGTCTAAGGTCCTTGTTCTCTTGGATTAAAAGATCTATCTAATGATGAGTCCTAGGAATTTCATCTGGCTCTTGGCATGGTCTTTTCCTTAGAGATGGTCCTTCTACTTGGGGGAACATAATTGGACTGTGGTTCTGTAGTACACAATTAGGGTCTATATCTTCTTGGTCCTACATACCCTTTTCGGTGCTTTCAATCCACAATCTTTGAAATTCCTCGTACGTGCTCAAAGGAGTGACACTAGAAAATTCTTCATTTTCTTCATAGATAAAACCCAAATCTTAATCAACATGACTATATCCTAGCTATCGGAGTACTTGAATTGGAATGTATGGGGTAGAAACTTGAAGGTCAACTAAAGTCATATATTATTTATCAAGTCTGCCAATCCATGGCTGGTGCTTATAGAGCCAGTCTCTCTTCCAAGAAATAGAATCCATGATGACATCCTTTAATATCTCTAGATATTTCTTAGCAGTATCCTTTGACCCTTTGGGTTGCTGGTCCATGTGATGTTTGATTGGTATACATCTGTATCTTTCAACATGCTGAAGATTAGAGATTTGACCTAGGCTTGTAGGAAAGCGGGCAATCCTAATAATCTTCCTTTCCCTTGCTTGGCACACTGAGCTAAACCGAGAATGGTTTTAATGAGGATAATTGGGATAATGGTTCCCCCTTGTTCCAATTGTTGGATCAATGCAAAAATTTGGTCATCTACATGAGTTTGACAACCAAAAAGAAGTAGTTGACTTATGGTTTCAATGGTGATGGCTTTAAATTTGCGGTCATCCATCAAATCCCCTTGCTTTTGCCAACCTAGCTAGAGTACCTAGGTTGGCAAAAGGAAGGGGATTTTATGGATGACTGCAAATTCAAAGCCTTCACCATTGAAACCATAAGTCAGCTTTATGACAAATCCATTCTTTGTGCATAAGCTTCTTATTCAGTCCTATGTTGGCCACGATGTCCCTAATCTGCCAAGTCTTGACTTGAACTATTATGGCTTCTTCCCCTAGGTGAAGTCCTAAAAAGTCCTCTAATTTTTCCAAGTGGGACAAAGTTCACATCGGCCAAAACAGAATACCCTATCACTTGGGTTCCAGAATGAAATGATTGCTTTTAGCATGGACCAATCGATAGGAACTTGAATCAACTTGAGTGTGCCTCCTAGACAGCTCTTACGTCTTTAAAGATCTTTGTCTGTATGTGTCATAACCTCAACTAAAGCTTTGAATTCTAGAAGACAAATAGGATGTGGTTCTAAATGAACAATCCTTTTCTGCATTTTCTACCAACAAAGAAAGTATTGATCATGTTCATATTCAATCTTGAGGTAGATCCTAATACAATATCCAAATAAATCAATTCAAGCCAGATTAACCTTTTTCTGAATGTTGGAATCCACCTATTTACATTCTACATTGTTTGGATAAGTTCAACATATTGCAGGTTAAACTTCATAAAATAGGCCAAGGTTAAACTAACCGATTATGTTTTAATGACGTAAGTCAGGCTGGGGTTGGGTTTTTTCATCCTGGGCTGATGTAGCTATAATGTGGTTTGAATTTATTCGATTAAGTTTTACTAAATCTAAGTTGGTTTAATTATTTAATTTGGCATTCTTGGTTGGTTTACTTTGGTCTAATTCAGACCGGTTTGGTTTAAGTTCACTCAACTTGATACGGTTTAGTTCGAATTGTATCTGAATCATCTTGATTTGTGTTATTTTAGTCAGGGTCGATTTGAATCAAATTTAACTTGACTTTGTCTGGACTGGTTTACTCTAAGGTGTAACTTGGCTTAAATTAATTAGGATTGGAATAGGTTTGGTTCCGGTTATGTTTGTCATACTCTTATTACGTCAGACTTACGTTGTCTTGGTTTAAATTAGGCTTTGTAGGGTTGGGTTAGACTGATTTGAATAAGACTAGCTTAAATTGTCAAGACTTGTATTGTACCAAAATAGACCTTATCAAATCAAATGAGTCCATTTCAGTAATGTGATGTGGATTTAGGTGTGTTAGACTCATGCCAAGTATGTGACTTGTCAACCTAAGATGTTTGTATATAGGTTTCGACTTAAGCTAAAATATGGGGTGTTTGTGTATATATTTTAGGCTAGGGTGAAGGGGTGTTCGAACACATGTTTTAGGTTAGGTTCAAGGAGTATTTGGTCACAAGGTTTTGGTTAGGCGAGTTATGCTCACATCAAAAGCGAGGAAGGATTAAGGAGGTGGGTCCAATGAAAATCTTAGAAAAAAATCGAGGGTCTAGAGTGCCAAATTATGAAAGAATGGGGATGGCCTAAAAAGGGGAGGTTATTTAACCACCTTGGTTTCTTAGGATGCCTAAAGTCAATTCTAGAGAGTTAATGCTACCCATTGAAAAAGACCTCTGGACCCTGAGCCAAAATTAGGTGCTGACACCTGAGTGCCCCTAGGGGGCTTGTGTGAGGATGGCTAGAAGAGTTTCTATTTTGTGGAGATTGATAGAATTCAAGCCAAGGTGGAGATTTGTTGAGTGACTTGAATTCTACTTGTGTTCCAGATGCTACTGATGTCTTAGAGAAGTACCAGTGATCAAGCCATGCGTCCATCCAACCTGACCCATTTTTGTGACCTGACCTATGACCCGCTTTGATTCTCTTTTGTGTAACCTCATATATAAGATGCGTTAGGGTTTTCTGATGGGTGATCCCGACTTTGACAAAGAGAGAAAGGGGTGGAAGGGTGTATTTGGGGCTTAGGGTTTGAGAGCTTGATTTCCCTGTAATCTCCTTTGATTGATAGTGAAATTTTTTGCCGTCTTCGCCTGTGGATGTAGGCTATAAGCCGAACCACGTATATCGTTGTGTTTCTGTGTGCTTTGTGTTTCTTGTCTATTTTGTTTTTCTCTTTGCTTTGTGGGTTTAGTCACAACACTTTTGCTCCTTTCCAAACCTTATTGAGAGTGGAACATAGCTTCTTTGCTTGTTTGAAGGTCCATAGCTACACCATGGCAATTGCCTATAGTTCTTTCTTTTTCTTCAACTCATTCCACCATTTGATCAAAATGAATTAATGAATAACTCTAGGAACATTGTTCCAAATCTTCAGTTAGCCCTCACTCCAAACATATATCATTCACCAAGTTCACTTCTAGTGTGACCATTTCTTTGACCCACTTTCTTGATGTTTCTTCTCTATTAACAAACAGAGGTGGCTTGTATAGAGTTGACCTTCATAATCCCCTCCATCAACACTAGTGGAATTGGTGGTGATGGATTAATGATAGGAATACTTATCATCTTCTTGGTGATTTTCATCTCGGGTAGTATGAGAAGGGTGGGGTTCTGTGCCTTGATATCATCTTTCACAATGTTGAACTCGATTTTTTTGAACTATTAGATATATATGCCCTCAAAAGACAATTAATGTGGTTATTAACTTAATTGTTAGATAAAGCATTGCTTCTTCTTTACACATGTATGACTGTAAGGATTTATTATTTCATGTTACATATGATGATATATAAGCCCCTTACGTATCATTGTAGAAAATCTATGTTGATGATAGTGAATCATTAGTAGGAGATGTGGAGTTTCAGTAAGTTGTGCCTTAAATTGTTCTAGGCTATGAGTGTTGATTGGGTTTCACACTTGTATATTACCAATATTTGTCATGCTACTACACAGATGGGTGTGTATAAAAGGTACACATTTTGAATAAGATTGACTAAAACACTTTATGGATATGACTATCAAGGTTTAGAGATATCCTCAAGTAATTGATAATATCCTTTGGATTTGAGAGGTCCACGTATCTACATGCATGATTGTGTAGTTTTGATGCTACCAAAGGGTGATGCCTAATTAGGGGCTATAATTGGTGTGTTGGGTTGTATGGATTCACATGTGAAGCATGTGAATGCCCAACAAGTAGTCTACCAATTCTAATTAGAGAGAATATTCAACATTATCAATCTTGTGCATTGGACTAAAAAAGTTCATGGTCATGGTATATGATAAAAAAGTTTAATCAAATTGTTTTAAATAATTAATTTATTACACTATTAAATAAAATTTTAAAATATTTTAAGAATTCAAACTGTTGATGAGTCATGTCCAAGGTATTACATAAACTAAGGAGATGATAATGATTCTTTTATCCAATCCTTTTAGGGTGCGTTTGTATTTATAGGGTTGGAATTGGCCTTGGAATTGAAATTATGCATAATTGAAATCCATAGAATTGAATTCTGCAGATTTAGAATTCTACCATCATATATATGGACAAAATTGGAATTCAAAATCTTAATTCTACTATTTGGATGTATAAATATTCAAAAATCTCAATCAGTTCCATTTTGTTTTCTATCTACCTAGTGGGTGGCTTTGAGTTTCTACGGTCCATCACCAAGGATTCTCAAGTCTTGCAAATTGGGCACCAAAGCTTTGCATTCCCTATGCTTGAGCTTTTATATGGATTTTAGTTCCTAGATAATTGCTATAAAGACGTTATATCCACTCTTGTCGGGATTTTAATGCAATTTATCCACTATGAAGATCACTCAAGGAGAGAAACTAGTTATATTTTTTAACTCTTACCATAAACTAAAATTGGCTAGATTTTCCATTGAGGGGCATTTTAGCCAATTAATAAAATAATATAAGCATTTTGGGTACTTTGTGTGTTAAAAAACTCCTCATAGTTGCTCGAAGGAGGACATTATTTTAGCCATTTGAATAAACCTGAAGCATAGCTAGCATGAGCTAGATTTTCCACTTAGGGGCATTTTGGTTAATTAATAACAGTACATACAACATTTTAGGTACTGTGTTAAAACAAAAAACTCCTTACAATTGCTTGAGGGAGGAGCACATTTTAGTCATTTGAATAGACTTGAAGCATAGCTAACATGAGCTAGATTTTCCACTCAAGGGCATTTTGGTCAATATATAAAATAATTTAGTGTATTTTTGGTCCTTTGTGTTCTAAAAAACTCCTCATAGTTGCTTGAGGGAGGAGGTTGTTTTAGCCATTTGAATAAATTTAAAACATATCAAACATGAACTAGAATTTTATTCAAAGGCATTTTGGTCAGTTAATAAAATAATATATGGTATTTTGGATACTTTATGTGCTATAAAAAAACTCCTCAAGGTTGCTTGAGGGAGGAGGGCATTTTAGTCATTTGAATAAACCACAAACATAGCTAAAATAAGCTACATTTTTCACTCAGGGACATTTTGGTCAATTGATAAAATAACATAGGGCATTTTGGGTGCTTTGTTAAAAAACTCCTCATAGTTACTTGAGGGAGGATGGCATTTTAGTCATTTGAATAGACCTAAAGCATCAATGAGGGTATTTTTGTCAAAATAACAGCCTATGGGTTGTTATTTCAATTCCACATTCCTATTCCGTGGGGATTTGACCTAAATCCATTTCCTGACCCCAAACAACATAAATGGATTCGGGTACCCCAATTCCATTTCCACTCTTCCAATTCCCTAAATCCAAACACACACGTAGTTAATATAGGATATTAATGGTGGAAAGATTGATTTGTAAAGTAAACTGCATGAAATGGACCACTTGCACATTCCTAAACTCTAGACAGTTCAATTACAATATATTGATGAACATTTCTATAATTAAAAGAAATTTTTATCATTTTTTTAATTTAACTATAGAGTTAATTAAAGTTGTTTTTAGAAAGAGTTCCTAGTACTAATATGACAAAAACTGGAAAGTTTTCGATAGTGAAGGGATAAGATTACTTATGATCTCACCCTAATATGCTCCTTAAATTGTGGTTACCAAAAATAAGGTTGTGAACCTTATTGGACATCCAAGAAAGGAATAGGAGAGAGAAAATGTCCTAAAATTTTGGTTAAATTAGGTTTCCAAGAGAAATACTCTAGGAGATGTTCAAGATAGATATAATAGAAATCATTTATTTCCTTTTGCTTTATATGTTTGCACATTAAGGGTTTCTTTTCTCTAAGGATTAGGGTATTAGACGTCTAGACAAGAGAAGGCCATCAGTCCTCTCCCACATGAACCATTGTAGATTTGTGAAGAGGTTTCTCCCACAATCTACTTCTTCAAAGACTAAGACTCTGGATCTCAATTCAGATTGGGATTGGCATGGGGAACTTCCGCCGATTCTGGAACCTCTGTTGCTTTGGATGAAGAGGTGCCCCTCCCTTGCACAATTAAAGCTTCGAATAGCTCATTGGAATTATAGGGGGGAGAAGGGGACCTTGGCGATGGAGATGCTCCTTAGACGTTTTCAGAGCTGCTTAGGCCTTCATCAAGAGGGTTTAATACCCAATCCTCAAAAAAGTCCCCTTGGGGATCCGAGTGTTATGCACCAAGTTATTTTAAATTATTAGCAATAAATGGGCCTTGCTCAATACATAGGAAATCTGTAGAGATTTAGGTAGTATTATCTTGTCAATTATGCAATGAGATTCTCTATATGTAATCCTTTAGCAGAGTAACAAAATCATTGAAAGTTTAATCAAAAGTGTGTTTGCACAAAAGGACACCCTTTCCCTCTTTAAACATAGGTTTGATAGGACTTGGGTCCTATCATCTGGTATCAAAGCTCCTTCCTGGGTATGCCAAGAAAGTTGAAGAAACCAAATCTAATGGAAAAACGTGTGAAAGATTTGGAAGAATCTTGGTTTTAGATGAATTCCAAGCTTGATCATATCCAACAAACTTTGGAACAAATTACCTTGTGGTGTTTACTCACCACTAATGGGGAGGACACGATGATTGGAAACTCTGGAGTTGAGAATCCCTATGATCAAAGTGATGGAATCTCAATGTCAACCTTGAAGAAAGCTTACAATGATCAAAGCGATGGAATCTCAATATCAACGATGAAGAAAGGTGACAATGGCAATGATGACAGTTTGATCGGAAAGAGTAGAGAGAAATTCAGGCTCGTTCTTCAAATATTTTTAAATTAGCAGCAAAGATCTTCGGTAAATTCGAATTTAAATCCTGGTTCTTAGGGTTTTGATTTAATTGTGGAAGAAAAGAGTCGTGAGATGCCACATAAGAAGAAAAAAATTAGTATCATTGGTTATAGATCTATCATAGTGATGACAAAAAGGGAAAAAAAACCTAAGTCTACCTCTAAAGGAAAGCATATTCTTTTAGGGTCACTGTTGGAGTTTGGACCCACAACATCTTTAACAACAACAATAAACAGCCATATCCCAACTATTTGGGGTTGGCTTCATAAATCCTGTTCCACCATTCCGCTCTGTTTAGGGCCACATTTGCTGTTAAATTACAATCTACTATGTCCCTCACTACCTCAACCCAGGTCAATTTTGGCCTTCCTCTAGTCCTTTTGGCACCTTAAACTTATATTCTCACTCTGCCTCACTGGTGTAGTCATTGGTCTTTATGGGACATGCCCAAACCATCTCAATTGACTCTATGGATGTTCATCATCGACAGGCTTCAAAAGGACATTTATGGAGTGTTCTCTAAACCATTGGATCTAGACAAAGCCAAAAATCACGCAATTATGATCTTCAAAGGTGTATCTCACTCAACACAATCATTTTTGGAGGCTTAGAATCGTGAGAGCTGGTTTATGATCTTCAATATTGTTTCCCAGTATTTACGCCACGAGGACATGTCGTGCTTTAGAGGGGGGCAATGTTACGCACCAAGTTATCTTTTTTCCTTTTATAAAATTTATATATACCTTATTTTAAATTATTAACAATAAATGGGCCTTGCCCAATACATAATAAATCTTTTGAGATTTAGGTAGTATTATCTTGCCAATTATGTAATAAGATTCTCTATATACAGTCCTTTAGCAGAGTAATGAAATCATTGGAAGTTTAATCAAAATTGTGTGTTTGCACAAAAGGACATCCTTCCCCTCTTTAAATGTGGGTTTGATTGGACTTGGGTCCCATCACCGAGTCATCTACCCCAGGCGAATTACTTTGTGCCCAAAAAATAATGAGAGTAGTGAAGAATTAAAGGAAGGAAGCTACACAGATCTTCAGATTTATCCATAAATTTTCTCTCTAGTTTCTTTTAAGAAATTAATATTTTCTTCTTTACTAGAAAATATATTAATTCAAATGGATGATTTATAGTTGAATAAAATCAATTTTAAAAAAATATTTATAATGTTTCCACATTAAATCCATATAAAAACTAACAATGACAAGCTTAGGTTCTTCTAAATAGTCTTGGTAATCTTACAAATAAACATGCCTTCAACCTCAATCATTACAAAATTCAATAATGCATCTACTCCTCTTAAAATTGAACATCTCCTTCATTCGTCACCATCTCTTTAGCAATCTTTTTTATTCTTCTTCTTTCATGATTGAAAACATCAAGCAACAAAGAGAATGGGAGCGAATTTTCTTGAATTATCTAGGATCTACTAAAATCAACTAAGGTTGACAATTTCCTTTTTGAGTTTTGACAAAACTCCTAAAGAATTTGAATTTGGAATATCAAACCCACTCATCCGGCTTTGTTTGATTGCATGGAAAGTAGAAAATTTTGTGGAAAAGTAAATTAACTTTCCTCAATGCACAACTTTCTTCATGTTTGATTGTGTGGAAAGTTTGAGAGATGAAAAATAAGTTTTTCCAACCACTTTCTAACTTTCCAAAAAATGGTGATTGCATTTTCCATTAAAAAAATGTCGGATTGTTTCATTTCCTCTTAGACAACTTTCAAAAAATTTAACTTCCACTCAACTTTCCAATGGCAAATAACACCTTTCCGAAAGTTGAGGGAAATTATATTTCACTTCACATCACCTCACCTTTACTTCACTTCAGTTCTCCAACTTCCCATGCATTCAAACAGAGCCAGATTTATGTTTGTTTTGGAAACCTCCTATAGTAAAATGCCCCATTCTTGGCAGGAAACCATTCAAAATGATGTGTTGAACATGGGAATGGAAAAATCCCAAATCCCCTATCGTGTACAATCTTGTACTATACCCTCTTGTTTATTATAGCTGTTAAAACTTAATATGTATTGCTCAATTTGTTAAAAGAAAACTTGTATCTTTGAATACTTGGTATTTAATATTAAGGCTTGACAGACAATATTGGACAAGGATGAAGAGTTTGTTCTTTATTAATCCAGTGTTAGGTCATAAAGATGAAAATCCATGAGCGTATTTAATTTGGGAGAAAGAACTAACATAAATAATTAGCATTGTAGATTGAGACACTTCCATTAACAAAATTTAGGCTTTTTGCAGAGAAACAAGATTTTAAAGTACTATAGTAATAGGAATTTCAATCAATTGTATCCAAGCTAGTTGCTGAGATGGGAATTCACACAAGCTACCTTCTTCGACTTTCGTAGGTCAATTTTCTTAAAAATTGTTCACAAAGACTTGGGGGACTGGTGAAATCTCTCAATATAGTTGGTTTTCTCCATTATATTGTAAATCTGATGTGTTCGATTATTTTGAGAAGTTTAAGATCTTGACTAAATACATGTGAGTGTGTGTGTGCGTACGTGCGTGTGTGTTTCACCATGTTTCTATCCAGTGGCAGAGCTACATGGGGCCGGGAGGGGCCATGGCCCCCTCAAACTTTTGAAAATGTCTTTAGACCCATTTCAAAAGCATAACAGGCTTTAGTTTAGACCTATCTCAAAGCCAAATAATCAGCACTAGCAAATTTTCCAGTAAGTTTTTGTTGCATGAACAAAAAGATCACATGTTAAAAAACTAAACAACCCATGTTAAAAGGCAAACTGCCTGTGCTTTTTGTTCATGCTAAAGTCTCAATTTTATGAATTTATTACAATAAACCCTATGCAAAAGGAAGAAAATGTTATGTTCAGGACTTGCCAGGATGGTGTGTTGAACATGAAGGGACAACACATGGAAAAAATGGGTGGGAATTTGAAATTTTGCCTAACCCTGCCATTTTCTTCCACATGTTGTCTGCAAGAGGAAGAAAATGTTCGGTCCAGGATTTGGTGTCCAGGATGGTATCTTGTACACCAGGAGACAACATGTGGAAAAAACATGGGTGGAAATTTGAAATTTTGCCGAACTCCCACCATTTTCTTCCATGTGTTGTCCCTTGGTGTCCAACACACCATCCTGGACACCAAATCCTGGACAGAACATTTGTTCCTGTGCAAAAATGGTTGAATTTGAATATTGTATTGTGATTTGGTTATTATTACTATCGTTTTTTAAGGCTATTTATGAAAATTTTATTGGAGTGTTATTGCCACTAAACTTTTTGAACCTTCAAAGTAGAAAAAATTCTATTGATTTTTCAGGCCTATTGACTGCCCATCGTAGTATGTAAAAAGAAATAAATTTTTTTTTTTAACAATCATAATTCGGCCCCCTCAATGATAAATTCCTGGCTCCGCCACTGGGTTTTGGTGTCGTAGATTTTTTCGTGGGTCCTTTTGGTGGATACAGTTCCAACTGTAGGATGAGGTTAAATGCACTTGAATGTCATTATTGAGTGACATGGCTTTAGACATTTCTTGGAGAATGGTTCAATTATTGATCAGGATCTTGTATTTGTTGAGAGGATAAGATTTAAAGGTGTCAAAGGTAGTTAACGAATAGGCTGCAGAGGCCACTGCTGTAGCTAGATGTGGGTAAAGTAACTTAAATGACAAGCAGGATCAACCAAGGAAAACACGTTTGGGTGCAGAAAAAATAGTGATTTCCAAAATCTATACTACAATAGTAAAAATTCTAAAGATGCTGAGCACTAATTTTTATGATCAAATAAATCCTATCCGATAGATATCTTAAATAATACCTAGATTACCTTAAAGCTTTCTAGAATTACTAGCAACTGCAAAGTGCACCAATTTTTCCATGAATCATTGATTGAAAAATATTGAATATTTTTATTCATGGCCTATCATTCTTCCTTGTGGATTTTAAAAGGCCGAGATAACATTGTTGGATGAATTTTTTCTTGTATGATAATGACTCATTAGGAACCATTTTAGCCCAATCTTGGCTAACTTCAAATTATTCACCAAATTATCTTCTAATAAGCATTTCCTGAGTTCAAATGGTAGCTATATCATCTTCTTATAAGATCTTCAATATTATTGCAGGCTCTGAAATCAACTAATACTTAATTTGTCATCAATGAAACTGCTTTCGATTCCAGGAATTTATGAAGACTAGTATACTTACAAGTTAATTTAACTAGAAACAAGAAATCCAAGATAAGAGAAAACATCAAAGGGGTTAAAACAAGTATGGTGACAATAAAGCCAGATGGGTGGTGACCACTTTCACTCGCACTGGAAGTACCACGTACTAGGGGACAAGATGAACTTCTGGTGAGTGTAATAGAAGGTGATTTTCTGCAGAGGAGCTAATGGCAACCCACCATTAACAACACAGTCATTGTGACCCAGTACTTTGAATAGCTTGGGATTGACCAGAGCCTGAGAAAAGCTTCCGCATTTCACATGAACATCAATTGCAGGACACATGGGGCAGTTGTTCTGAACTTCCACCATGAATTTGGGAGGATTACCAAACCCCACCTGAGTTTGTCTCACTGTTGGACCATTGGAACCACACTTCGCACCCCATCCTGCAAATGTTTTAGAATCTAGTGAGGATGAAAATGCCAAAATATTAACGAAGACATACTTTTCATGAAAAAGAAAAATCTTGAAAATATGTGTATATAGTACATTTAAGGGGAGAAGAGAATATACAGACCATGGGGGAGAGAGGCAAATGCAAGAAGAGTCCACACGACAAGCTTGAAAGCTGGATGGCTCGGCATTTCCAATATTACAGTAACTTTAAATGAAGTGTTCACAACATGCACCCACCTCATTATATAGAATGAGAAAAGAAGGATGCTTGACAGTGTGAAAGCATTGTAAATTGGAAGCAGTTTTTGTGGGTGAGGGAAGATGTATTATGGAGAGAGGAGTCACAGCCACATGCAGGGTAAAGGGAAAAGTGGAAGGGAGAGGATATGGTGAGAAGGAAGTACGGGCTTCACCCCAGAGGACCTGCTTCACATGGGAGAAGTCTGAACCCAAGTCTGCTGATGATCCTCTACAGTGATTAATGTACTGGCAAAGTTTTATCCAACTTGTTTCTCTCTCCTCCCAAGAAAATGCTCTGCTTACAAATATCCAACAACATAATGCATGTCATGTGAATATGATTCTTCCCTGAAGACAATCTCCGCATAAGACACTCTCTCTCTCTCTCTCTCAATGAAAAATGATAACAGTGGAGGTAGAGGTGGTAATGGCATAGTTATTGAAATAGGGACTTAAAACTTGTAAAGTTTCCGGGAGGGTCAACCCAGTTTGATCAACCAGCATATTAAAGTCAAGTATATAAAATCTAATCTCTCCCATCACCTTAGGATTTCACGAGAGACACTTAATTGCTTTATTTAATACGGTATTAAAGCCAGGTTTCAGGTTGCGAGTACAAATCTTGCCGTGGATACAATCATTCACCCAGGTCTCATACCTATTTTTCCCTTGCAGTACTAGCTCGTATGCACACCCTCTCTTATTAAATCACTGATTATTGAGTGATTTGGGCTATGATTTTAAGCAACTAAGCCTAACCAAAGTCTAATCTACTTAACCTAACAACCCAATTAGATTAGAGTCATGTCAGACTTGGGTGGGTCATATAAGCATTAAAAACAACTTAAATATATTAATACTTTTCCTAATGGTCAACATTAAGATTAGAACCCATACTCTCAAGACAAGGGACAGACTGCAACAAGCCAACCCGTAGCTTGGATTAAGTCAGTCAGGTTCAGGTTGAGCCCAGCGCAATTATGCCCTTCTCATCGCATATGGGTGACCCTCTCCCTCGCCTCCCCCCTTCTCTCCTTGGTCCATGATTTAAAATATCAGTAGGCCCTACATTTTTTTAATACAAACTGGTGATGCTCCAAAACTTTTCGTTTGTAGTTTTTAGTTTGCAAGTGTGTGTACGACCGCTCCCCCTCTATCCCATGTGACTGACAAAAGGGAGACAGTTTTAGTCATCGCGTATAGTCTTTGTACACTTCAAAAGCGATTCTGAGAAAGCTATGATATTGTCCTCTTGCTGCAAAGAATTGTCGGGGGGCATCTCTCTCTCTCTCTCACCTTTCAATCACATGGTGGAACCTGCCATGCATGTGTGACTTTCATTCATCAGTACCAGCTTTTTCAAGCTCCACTGACCCAAAAAAAAATTAGAGAAGCTCCCTTCCCATCACATAAAGCTTCTCTTATCAAACCACTTGACATCGTGACACTGGTTCTCACAACCCTTACATGTGGCGTGTTTCCTCTAGTACACCATCTTTCCACACTTTTTATTTTGGAAAAGATGTTCTGTCCAGGATTTGGTGTCTAGGATGCCAGGGGATGTCATATAGAATAAAATGGGTGGGTGATGCATTTTTTGAATATGGAATATACATTTTGGAGATTCGCGGTTTGTTATAGAATAAGGTTAAAGGTTGTTTCGGGTTAAAGGTTCGGTAGTTCTAGTTTCGCGGTTGGTGGTTCAGTAAGAAGCCAAGGTTTGTGATTTGGAATAGTTCTTCATTTAAGTGAGAAAAATGGGAGCAATAGGAGAAGAATATACATCGTTTTCTATTGAGAAGTTCAATGATGTGAATTTTATATATTGAAAGATACAAATAGAGGATTATTTTTATCAGAAAAATCTTTCTCAGTCGGTTGGAGGAAAAGTGAAGAAGTTGGAGGTGATGTTCGATTTAGATTAGGAATTGCTTGATAAAAGATCCCTAGGTATGATTAATCTCTCTCTATTGTCGTCAGTTGCTTTCAATATTTATTAGGAAAAAACCATAAAAGATCTCATGGTTTCCTTATCTCAGATGTATGAGAAACCATCGGCGTCTAGTAAGGTGTTTCTGATGAAGAGGTTATTTAATATGAAGATGAGTGAAGGTAGATGTGTGGTTGACCATCTAAATAGATTTAACATGGTTACCTTTTAGTTATATTTGTTAGGCATCAACTTCGATGATGAGGTTAGGACCTTGGTTTTGTTGTCTTCTTTGCTAGAGAGTTGGGATGTTTTGGTGATGGCTTTAAGTAGTTCATACATACTTAAGTTTGATGTTGTGGTGAGTGTTATACTCAGTGGGGAGGTTTAGAGGAAATCTTCAGGGGATTTATCAGTGAGTGGGAGTGCTTTAAATGTGGAAGGACAATGAAGGTCGTCAGTGAAGGGATCTAGGAGTAACAGGTCCAAGTCTAGACGAAAATGTGGGCAACAATATTTTTATAAAAAGAAATCTGATCACATAAAGAGGGATTATTCAGAAAGTATTAACAGGAACAAGAATGATAGTCCTAATGGTGGTGTTACAATGATGGCGGCACAAAAGAGAGAGGGATAAGGTGAATAACTTGGATATGCACTCATAATCTCCAAAGTTATGGACACTATTTCCCATGATGAGTGAATATTATATTTAGGTTGTCATGTTCATCTATGCTCCAGGAAAGAATATTTTGATACATTCTAAGAAGAGAAGGCATGATTTGTGTCTCTTAGTGATAGGTCTAGATGTGATGCCATGAGTTTTGGGACAGTGATGATCAAGATGTTTGATGGAGTTGTTCATACTTTGGGTGGCATAGTGTATGTCCCAATGATGCAGAAGAATCTGATATCACTAGGCTGGTTGGACTCCAAGGGGTGCAGATATTCAGTTGTGGGTGGATCTATGAAAATCGCATGAGGCTACTTAGTCATGATGAAAGGGGAAAGGTGTCTGGATGGATTGTATCGTCTGATTGGGAGTACAATGACTAGTATTCCTTTGACTTCGATGGGTAGCCAGAAATGGAGTACATGGAATGATCAGTGCTAGTATAGGGCCTCTTTTGCAGATGTAGCAAAGAGAGGTGGTGTAGGTTTTTAGGTAGCAGATGATGGCAAGAGAGTTCCTGTGATTAGGGAAGATAGATCAAGGTCCCTCTCTAAAGTTGACTAGATGAGTTGATTGGGGGCAATTACTAACATGGTTTGGCATTGATCAAGTTAGATGGTGCAGAAACAAATTAACTTGATGGTGTGTATAATGGTATTTGTTGATAGAATGCATAACAAGTGTTATCTAGACTTGAGTTGGAGGTGTGTTTCAGGTATATGGCATAGGGTTCACTAAGAAAGATAGGTACAAAAGATTCTCCAAGGTGGGTTCTAGTGTGAGAGCTAAAGATAGAATGAGGTGCACATGTCATAAGGTTAGTGTCTTGACAAACATGTGGATGAAGATAAGGTTTAACGAGAATTCTTCAAAGGGATGAGGTTAAAGCCAAAGTAAAGATTATTGTGGGTGTCTTTATGTCTAGCTAAAAAGTTTGCAATAGATCAAGGTTGGGAGAATGATTTGAAGACAATGAGAGTTGCAAGAAGGTCATAAGAATGGAAGGGGTCTCATCATATGGTTGCAAGAGAAAGTCAACATGGAAGACCATCAATCTCCAACTGGGAGATTGTTGGGCGTGGAGACTAATACAAGGAAAAAGTCCTGGGCCGATCTGCAGTTTTGGTGGATCAGTCCAGAGCTTTCGGGCATCACAAATACGGTACCAAAAAGTTCTGGATCGGTCTGGGTTGGATTTGTCCACATTTTATTGGCTCGGTCCAGAGCCTAGGAATTTTTCTATATAGATTTAGAAAATTTGTAAGAGAGTGGGATTTCAATCTAGGTCAACTTCTAAGTTGTGTATAATGAGTCTATAGTTGTTTAGGGTTGTAAGATGAGGTTTGTGAGTAAGTGAAAGGGGTTTCTCTAGGGTTTTCTTGTTGAAGGGGTTATCAAGGTGAGAGAATGGTTTCTTCCTAAGGTTACGAGAGAAGAGGTTAAAGAAAGGGTTTTTACTCAGGGTTATGGGTTGGGAGAGTGTGTGAGAGAGAGGGTGAACGAGAATGAAACACCCCGTACCTAGATTATGTAAGTGTAGAGGATCTAGACCCAGAACCATGTGTCTAAAGTGAATCCTTGGTATTTATGAGAAAGAGGTGTCTCCCTCAAGGATCAAGAGAATTAGACATAACCCATTGTTGATTGAAGGACCCTTGGACTAATTGGGTTGGACCTTAGAAACCTAAAAGTGAAGACACAGAAAAATTCATAAAATTTCAGCGTGACCGATCACACATCTCTTGACTGATCATAAACATGGGTTACAACCCTCGAGACTTATTTTTGGGAGTTTTTGCACATTCGTGTTCGATCATGAAATTCCTTGACTAGTCACAAGTGTGATCGATCACACATCTCCATTTTAGTCACGACTCGTAAATCTAGGAAAATAAATATATAGATGTACAGAAATGACATGCCTCATTGTAATTCGACCTCTACATGAGTGAGATCTTGTTTTAGATGAATTCTAATCCTTTTTAAAGATTAACTGGGTTCATTAGACCATTTAGAACATAGAAAGGAAGAGTAAGAGAGAAGTAGGAGAAATAAGGAGAGTTCTCTTCTCCAAGAGTTTAGTAAGTTCTCACAACCTTAAATCTAGAAAAACTATGATTAGATTCATTCATAAGATTTATTAATTATGATATATAAGTGTTTAATGATCTCTTTGGTGGATGAATTTCAAAGAAAGGAGTGAGAGGGAAGGAGATTGTGGAATATTTTGGAGATTATACCAAGAGGAGTCAAGAATTGTGAGTTTACATACACGATGTGCTACTCCTTTGTTTTTCTACTATTTCCTTCAAAGTTATCCTTCATTTTGTATAGGATTTTAGTTTTCTATTACTTGATTGTTAGATATGTGAAGAAGTAAGTGAGTTTTCATACTTTTGTTCTACACCTTTGCCTTTCATCATTTTCTTCGTTGGTATTCTTCAATTTGGATGAATTCTCAGTTTCCCATCATTGGATTAGTAGATTTATGAAGCTTTTAATAAATTACATATTCTATCAAAGCATTCCTTCAATTTTTCTATCATTTGCTCCAGTAATTTTACTTGATTATATGTAGATTTGAATTAGATGAGTATATTATTAGATCTACTCAAATTTGGTTATGTTTCATGAGAGGTTTGTTCATTTCTTTACTCTAGTATTATAGAATTGTTGAATTTTTAAGTCTTTTCCCTATAGTTTGAAGTATGGGAGTTCAATCCTTGTGAAATCAATGGGAATATCGAGTTATGTGATAATTCTATGATTATGCCTAAAGTTCTATATAATTATGATCTTACTCATGGTGTTGATGACTTTTGTTTGGTTTTTCCTAAGTTGATAACTCTAAAATATGTTAATTCACACACTTGTTGATAACATCGGTATTGTTATGAGTTCCTTGCACATCTATGTTGATTTATGTTGATCTTATGAGTTTCATGTTAAGACTTTATAATTCATGGGCCATATTAGGATTTTAACTCTTTTGATTGGTTTTGGTTTTGGGCATGAGCTTACACCTTAAGCTTTGTATTGAACACAAAACTTTTTACCACATTTGACTTCTTATGCGAGCTTTGTCTATATGCACATCTTTTACTTAGAATTCCTTATGTAGTAGTATATTACTTTATATCAGCATTGGTTTTAACACAACATTTTGGACTTATAGATCCGGTTTTGCACCCTCATTTGGGGGAATTTTAGCAAACAACCCTTGATGCCCTAGGGGATTTTTATGGGCTACACCCTTAACGCCCTGGAGATTTTTGCAGGCTACACCCTTTATGCTCTAAGGGATTTTTGCAGGCTATCCCCTTGTTTGGGAGAATTTTAGCAGACCACCCTTGATGCCCTGGGGGGCTTTTGTAGGCTATAGATCCTTGATGCCCTAGGGGATTTTTGCAGGCTACAGACCCTGCATTGGGGATACAGTACAGTGGGCACCCTTGATGCCTTAGGGAATTTTTTTGTGTGGGCTACACACCCTACCATTGAGGATATAATACAATGAGCACCTTTGATGCCCTGGGGGATTTTTGCAGGCTACACACCCTACCATTGGGGATACAGTACAATGAGCACCCTTGACGCCCTGAGGGATTTTTGTGGGCTACACCCTTGATGCCTTGGAGGAGTTTTGCAAGCTATACATATTTGGAGACCCCATAAGGGTTGGCCTTCGGGAAAGCGAATACCCTACACGGGTTGAATGGTTCGATCTAATGAGATTTGGTTTTAAAGATCCTATATGGGTTAATTTATTTGATTTGATTCAACAAGTTTTGTTTTGGAGACCCTCATGGCTTATATGAGTTTGGAGACCTTAATGGTTTTTCTTTTGATCATGCATTCATTTTGGAATCTATTTGCTAAGGTAGCCTACCTGAGAGGTGACAAAGCCTACTTATGGATAAGTATTTTGAAGTAAGCATTTACATTGCATGTCATGCACTTTGCCTTTATGAGTCATACATTACATGTTTCAGAGTTGATCACTTGTTGAGTTGACTTTCAGTCATTGGATACCTCTTATTGGACTTAATGATTAGTACGATAGTCTCGATTTATATATGCCCTACATGATTATGATTGATTATTATTTTTAGATAAGTAATAATTGTATTAAGAAACGAAAAAGATTACATTCTAGTATATGTACATAAGTGGTATCTCCAAGGATTACATTTTAAAGATGTAAAGGAAAATCATTTGGATAAATGATATGCTCATGATGACTAGTAGTCTAAGAAGCCAGAAAATCCGTAGGCTGATTTGCTTCTCTCCAAACATGGTGGATTTCAAAAGCTTCAAACTTTATCTTTAGTCTCCATATTTTGTGTAATAAGCAAAGAACCTACCAGGGACAATGCACATCTCCATTTAGTACTTCTACAACAATCTCTGAATCCATAGAAATCCGAATATGGAGGCAACCTTTGTTGATAACAAGTAGAAGACCTCTATAAAAGGCATATATTTCCACCGAAAGGATACTATTTTCCCTATTTTGCCAGCCAAAGAAACCAGAGGATCTCCCAAATAATCTCTAATTAGCCCGCCCGGTTTGGAGCAAGCGACCCATCACAGGATAACACCCATATATATATATATATATTGAGGTCTTTCCCACATGCAAGTCTTAGGGGGCCTAATGGTGCCACCCTAATCCAGCTTCCAATTAGATGCAATGTGATTCAACAATGGCCCATCCTCTTAATCAGCCTTAAGACCATGAATCCTTGTCTGACCATCAAAGATAATATTTTCTACAATCATATCCATTCTCAAGCTCCTACTAGAAAATTTGCATTGGTTCCTTTCTTTCTATATGCTGTACATGCATGCATTGAACAAAAGTTTTCCAATAGTAGCTGCCACTGACTTCCCCCTATAAGTGTTCTTAATCCATGCACACTCCGTAGCCAATGGTCTAGGCCTCCTGTATCTTGGGTAAATTTTCCTCAGAATCGAATTCCAAATTTCTTTTCTGAATTCATATTCAAAGAAAAGATGGTCCAGATCCTCCCTATTATTCCAACAAAAACAACATTGTCAAGTACCAATAATTTTCAACTTATACAACTTGCTTTGAATGGGAAACCTTTGTGACATGGCTCTCCAAGCCATTAACTTATACTCGTGCATGATTTGCTTTAATCGGTAGAACATTTTGTATGTTCTCTCACGGGATTTATAGCTTACTTATGTTTTAAAACCATTTTAGATGGAGGTTCGTCTGAGTAACTTTTGCAAGTTTGTCCTGAGAAGAGATTCTTAAGGGTGAGAGAACCTAGTCTTTTACTATCCTTCCTCTCTTCACTTATCTTTGCAACATCATGTATATAAGACACGGATTATCTTTTGACTATCAATTTAGTAGACTTTGATTACTTCTAGTTAATGAGATATGGGTATTTTGCAGACTGATATGAATGGTTATTTTGATGATGTTTAGTTGGACATTATGGATTTGATATAGTAGGTTGAGATTATTCTGCTGCATTGTTTAGTATGTTATATCAGGTTAGGTTTTTGTTGCACTTGTGATTGACATTATTATCATTATTAGTTTCTACTGTGATGTTATAGTAATGCTGGATATGTAATCTGAATGGTTGTTTATGAAATAGAAAAAAATGGAAAAAAATGAGGAGAATTAAGAAGAAGAAGAACCCCCCAATGTCACACTCTAAAATTCGGACAACATTATTATGCATATTGTTACTTTGATTTGTGTATGGATTTTAAGGTGTAATAGAGAAAGTTTGTAAACTTTCATTATAGTGAAAGTTCTTGTGTGGCTTCGTGGTTTTTCCCTGATTTTAGGGTTTTCCATGTAAATTTTTGTGTTGTGGTTTCTTGTTTTCTCCGCATTTATTATTGCATCCCAAGGAAATCGCATCAAGAGGGTTAGGATCCTGACACCTCTCTCACATTCGGTTATCAACTCCTTCATTCCACAGTAGCCAGAGGCCCTAAGTAGCCAATAGTAGGAATTATACATGAGTGATTAAACCCAATTCTAGCAATTATTTTCTTTGCCCATTCTTTAGATAACTTTGTTTCAAAATAAAAAGAATGTTAAATTAGGTGGAATGGAGTAGTGATTTGAGAGTTCAGACTATTGGATCATTACCCGCACCCCAATAGTTCCATGATAGAATTCTCATTTCTCTTGCATCTATTTTGGGTTAGTTTCCACCACCCTTTTAGATTTTTGCATATAAGAAGATATGATTCTCTTTCATGAGCTTTTGTTTTTCCTTGAAAATTTCTCAAGCTTGTTCTCTATTGCTTAAAGTCTTTGGAGAATAGGACCGAGAGGAATTTTTTGTTGATTATTTCTATAGTGGCTTTTCTATTTCACTTTGAAAATATTTCTGGCTTGCTCTTTGGTATTCAAAGTATTTGGGGAGTGAATTTCATGACCTTGTTCTTTATTCATAAGTAACTCAAAAATTCTCATTCATAGTTTTCCCAAAACTTGTTTGGGCTAGAAGACATGAAAAATTCTTTAGAGCATGGATGGGAAAACTTTGGGTACCATTTAACTTTGAACATGGTGACCGTATGGAGCATAGAAAGGTCATGTTCGGTTCACTTCATTGAACACGAAACCATCTGTTTCATTGGTATATTCATTATGCCCATAGGTGGGCCCAAGCTTGTCTAGTTCCCTAACAGTTTTGATATTATCACCCCCAACTCTTCCAATTTAGGAAGAAGTGCTTGAATTGTAAGTGTGAAATTCTTACCTTCATAATGGTTTGCATTGGATTGATTCCATCTAGCTGGCCATGGATCATATTGGTTGGAATGTAAGCCATACGTTGGTTTCTCTTGAGTGGGGATCTCAACAACACCGACAATCTCTCCATCATGCAATCCTACTTTCTAAGTATATAGTGTTGGATATTTCAAAAGTTTAACCTAATCAATCAGGCCTCAGGTCTGTTCGAGAGGGCTAGGCTCAATCGATCGGGTATATACTCGATCGATTGAGACAGGCAATGGGCAAAAACTAGTAATTTGAATGTTGTAATTTTTTGGAAACTCATTCATGGAGAATTGCAAAAATGTGGCCAATGTGTTTATAGACATTCATACATGATTGTTCAATAGGAAAGGGTGTCTAGAATGTCTATAGACACATCTAAATGTGTCTTTACAATTTCTATACATGAAAGGCATTCCCATACATGAAACTCACTTAAAAAATCTCTCTCTTTCTCATCTCTTTCAACATCTGTGTTTATTGTGAAAAGCTTCTAATTATATACATTTCTAGAAGATTAGCATCAAGTGTTCAAGGGTTGATCTTACAGTGCTGCAAACCACCGATCAA
The DNA here is from genome assembly GCA_025762735.1 of Platanus orientalis. Classification (NCBI taxonomy): domain Eukaryota; kingdom Viridiplantae; phylum Streptophyta; class Magnoliopsida; order Proteales; family Platanaceae; genus Platanus; species Platanus orientalis. The sequence continues at coordinate 9,975 of JAOXJP010252429.1, read as the reverse complement.
CAACACAACTTCAGTTGGGCTCATTTTATCTTAGTGACAAATTTGCTAACTCGTTGGGAGAATATTGTCTTAAGGAAAGCGTGATCCATGACTTGGGCATTGTTACTTCATTGTCTTGTCAAATCCCTGCAACACATCTTAGGACCAATACTTGGTTCTAACATATAGGCCACTTTTCATGGATTTGTTGGACCTCTCATCCATATTTGGAGAGAAGTGATTTAGTGGGGCAGAAAATTCCTCATATTTTACAAAAGTAACAAACTCTGGGGAGCTTCTCATTTTTTTTATAAACTCTTGAATATATTCCGTGTTAGTGAGCATCATCACTATTTTTTTCTTGAGAGGTTTTATGATATTGACTCTTGCATGCACCCTTGCATATTTACTCCATTTTATGTGTTTTCTAGGTGGGAGTGGAAAGGTTTACCTATTGATGTTCTCTGCAAGATATTCAACTAGTAAACCATGTATATGAATCCACATGTATGCCCATGTCAATCTATACTTCTCGAGTCAAGTTTAGATAACATTGCTAAAGAATTACAAGATTGTTGTTGAAGGACCAAGGAACATATAGAGAATGAGAATATCATTCAAGAATATTTGACAAGATTTGTCCAACTCCAAGAGTTGTCCAAACCTCAAGGCAAGGTGGAAGAGTTCAAGATTCATCGAACTCTAAAAAATAGGCTGGGAGACTCCAAGATTCTTTCAACTCTAAACATTGGGTTAGGAGATATGCTAGGACTTCTAGATTAAATTCAGATTAAAAATTTCTCAACTCATGAATCATCATAGATTCCAAGAATCCCTCTTTTATAGAATATCTTCCTAATCCTATCTTTTCTCATATCGTTGTAAAAGATAATGAGGAGCAAGATTCTCTCCAAAAGGTTGTTGTAAGATTAACTTTATAAATACAGAAGAATACACTCCTTAATGATAATATAGTGAGAAAGAGATTTATAGCGTGGATGTAGGCATCCATTGACAAACTGTGTTAAATTAGTTGTGTTCTTATTGGTTCTTTATTCTCTCATATGGTATTAGAGCTCCACACAATTAAACGTGTGTAAAGTTCTTGCCTCCCTATTTGTTTCTGGTTATTGAGTTTGGTCTACCCATCAACATGAATTCCTCAACATTAGCGAATTACCCACATCAATTTATCCTAAATGTAGGTAATTTTTTTGATTAAGCTGAACTCAAATAACTCTCTTCTATGGAGAACAAAAATGCTTATAATAGAAAGACAAGATATGATAAACTTAATCAATGGAGAAGTTATAATACCATTTGAGATGACATCACCCCAAATAAGACAGATACCAACTGTTAGAAGGAGATTGTGAACCCAGACTTCCAAGCCTGGAAATGCTCAAATTGGTCGTTGTGTGGGTGGATTACTAGCACCCTAAATAAAGATGTCCTTTGTAACACCCCGCACATGTTTACACATATTTTGCACACATGTCTTACTTATATCGTACACACATGTTATATATGTTTCACACACCATTAGAACAATTTAAATGCATATGTAGTGAACTATAAATTAACACAACTTTAAAGATACACTAGTAAACACTTAGGAAGAATTAGTGGGATATTCATATATCATTGGAAAGACATAGAAGTCTAGAGTCCAACAAAACAAATGGCAAGCAAAATAGAGTCCGAACGAACAAGTTATAGAAGTTTTAGTGGGCAAAGGTCAAAGAAGAAAAAAAACATGGGCTTTGACCAGATAGATCAGGCACCGCTTTGATCGATCGATCCTCTCTGAGACTGAATAAGAAAGTCGCTGTCATGACTCTCCTTCTATGTTAGGGTCTCTAATTTCTTTGGGACTCCTTTGGGGATTTAGAAATTGAATTTTTTTACCTAAATCATCCTAGAAACCCTAGAGAAAGATCAAAGAGCAAGAGGTAGAGAAAAGGAGAAGAAAAAGAAAAGAAAAGGTAGGTTTTGCAAGAAATTTAGGATTTTCTTAAGAACAAAAAGCTTAGGAATGATTTTGCAAGTGCAAAGGTAAAAATACTGGTAAACCTTCTTTTGTTTTCATTCCTAGGTTCATAGATCTTTGCTACTCTATTGTTTTGAAAACCATTTCTTAAAGGATTTCAATTGTTTCTCACTAGTTTTGATTTACCTGAAGTTTTAAAACATGGTTTTTAAAGAGATGAATTGAATATGTAAAAACACTAGTGTTTTATGATTTATTTTTAAATCCTTAAGATCTTAGAGTGCTATAATCTCTGTTTTGAATCCGTTTTGCACCATTATTATATGTATAACTATGTTTTAAAGGAAAATTAAGAGTTTTGTAGAGGGTTTTGTTCTTAAACGTGAAATAGCTAATCAATAATTTGTTTTGAAATAATTTATATGTTTTAGTTCATATTTGTTTTGTATAAGATTCTTAATAATCTGAAATTTTGTTTCTCGAAGAAAAGTATTGTTTTCTTCCATTATTGCTATTGATTTCAAATGAGTAATGTTTCCAATCAGATTTATATTGTTTGAAAAGATCATCTATAGGTTGTCCTTAGGTGGATCAAGAAACTTTTGTTATATTTGTTCTAAATTAGCTATTATAAATAACATGTATAAGTTTGTTATATATTTTATATGCTTTGATTAAAACTATAAGAGAATAATATGTTCTATTATAAAGCCAGTTTGTCCATTAAGGTGATTTGTTGATGGAACCCACATCACCGGCTATATGGCGCGAACTATTAAAAACCCACCTCACTAGGTATATGGTGTGAACTGTTATGGATCCTCACTACTAGCCCAACTGTTAGTAGTAACCCACCTCACCAGGTATATGGTACAAATTATTTTGGCCCTTCTCACTAGGGTATAAATGGTGTGAACTATATATGTACTGGCTTTAATATCAATTATATGTTTTGTTTTGTTTTGGCTATGATATGATATCTATTACTGATCTATTTTGTTCTGATTAAATTAAAAGTATATGATTCATATTGCTTTCCATTCTGTACATGAAACTGTATTTTTATAAGATGCTTAGTATTGTTAAGGATTGATTTGTAAATCTAGTCTGTAAATTGTTTATAATACATGGAAAATATCTATTTTATTTTCTGTAATCATATTGAGTCTTAATCCAATGTTTCCTATTGTTTTCTTATTGAGTCTTTCAAGCTTATCCCAAATTGATACATGGATGATGAGGAGATCACAAGGTAGTAGTTCCAATTAGAAATGGATTAGAGAATGGATTGTGTTTATTTATCCTATGAGATTTTGATATTTTTTTTCCAGTTATTTCAGTTTAGATATCTGATATTTATTTTAATTCAGTTAATTTAAAAGGGATGTAATAAGTGCTGGATTTTTATTAATTTGTTAATTATTTGATTTTAGTTAATGACAGATTACGGATTATTTGGATTGGAATCTCAGACTATGTTTTATGGATATATAGGTTTATGGATATTTTATTTATAGGTCAAACTAGTGGGAATGGTTATGATTAATGGTATGTGATTAAAGTATTATTCCAAGAGAAGTGATCAGTTGTAGCAAATTTGCTATAGCTTTTAAGTAGCATAATAAAAAACATGGGTATTTTATCTTTTAACGTGGGTTGTTTTGTCTTTTAACATGGGGTTTTTGTCTTTTTGTGTTCTTTTTGGTCACGCTACTTAAAAGCTACAGAAACATTTGTTGCAACTGATCATTTGGCTTATTCCAATGCGTATGAATGTAAAAATAAATGAAAAAGGCAAAAAGTTTTACAAGAGATTTGTATGTTAATAATTAAAAATGTTAATGTCATATGCCAATATTCATGATCCTTTTGGTATGGGTTTTGGGGCACAACAAAGTTGGTATCAAAGCTCTAGGTTTGACGTTTTGTAGACTAATTTGATGGAACTTTAAGTTTAGGTTTAGAAAGACAAACACTTAAAGTCTAGAAAAAAATCAGAACTAGAAAACCATTGGAAAAGAATATCAAAAGACTAGAATGAGATCTTTGAAACATGTTAGAACTTAAGATGATATGATATGATTTGGATTCGATAAAACCTGACATATTTGAGGATGATTTGATTATTTATTAACTCTGACATTAAGTTTACTTAATGGTGTTAGGAAAAGATGTTATGCTAGTTTGGAGATCTTGTAAACAATTAAAACCTAAGATTTAAGTTTTGAGTTAAGAAAGATGTCGAGAATTAGGAACATAGAGAACTAGGAAAACTATTAAAGGATTATGATTGATCTAATTTCTTTTTACAAGAGTGAGTCATAAGATTGATTAATGCTACACTAAAATCATTAGAGTATGAAATAGTTATATTGACTCTACTAGGTAAGACTATGATTGCCGAGTTGGTATACAGGTCATGTGTATTCAGGATTGGGGACGTAGAGTTATTAGCATATTTGATTTTATTAGACCTACAAGACTTTGATGTCATCCTTGGCATGGATTGGTTATCCACTCATCATGCTAAGGTGGATTGTTATAGCAAGGAGGTGATCATTAGTATCCTCAATCATCCCGAGATTATATTTAAGGGAATATAGAGATTATATTCAAGACTAACATATGTCATCAAGTTTGTAAGATTTGACCTCCGCATTTAATTATTATTATAACTTAGATCTTTGTATTAAACCATTGACTTCTATGTGACGTGTGACTATTGATATTTCTTTACTAGCATGATTTTGATTACTACTTCAATATCTGTTAAGCTTTGTATTAACCTTTGGACATGCTAGCATTCATATGTGTGCTTTACTTCAGATTATTTATAGTCTGCTAGATTTCTTACAGGTTAGGACTAACCCAGTAGTTTATTTTTCAAATTGACTACTGTTGCAGGTCCTCCATTTGAGGAACTTCCTATGGCATCCATAGCTTTCCTTTTGACTCTCTTATTCTTATTTTGGACATATTTTGGGATCCCCCCTTTGTGTTGGGATCATATTTTTAGACTAGTAGATGTTTCCCTTTGTATATTTGGGTGAGAGGGTACCCTAGTGATATCTCTCTTTTGATTTGCTACTATTGGACTACTATGATCTTTGTAGATTTTAGATTACACTTCTGCATTTTAATCTAAATATATGTGATTAGTGAATATTGAATGTGCTTCCGCAAACTATTGAAATATGATTATTGGATTAAGTGGATTTAAGAAAAATTTAAATGAGAACAGGTGAACTATATTGGATCTGACTTGTGGTCCCAAGATTTGGGCCAATTTCTATGTGGATTATTGGAGTTATGAATAGTAACAAATCCGAATTCGGTGCGATATGAATCTATATCCGAGTCCAGGTTCATGGGCGTTACATCTGTTGTTAGAGATTTCAGCAATGTGTTTCCTGATGTTCTTCCTAACTTACCTTTAGATAGGGGGATTGAGTTTGCTATTGAGTTAGTGGAAGGCACTAACTCTATTTCTATAAGACCATATCGGATGGTGAAACCTGAATTAAAAGAGCTTAAGGTGCAGTTATAGGATTTGATTGATAGAGGTTTTGTTTGTCCCAATGTTTCACCATGGAGTGGACCTATTTTGTTTGTGAAGAAGGATGAATTCTTGAGGTTATGCATTGACTACAACTAGTTGAACAAGGTGGCAGTGAAGAACAAATATCCATTGTCAAGGATTGATGATCTTCTTGATCAACTCCAAGACGCCAAGGTCTTTTCCAAGATTAACCTTAGATTCGGTTACCATCAGCTTCGAATTAAAAGTCATGATATACCTAAGACTACCTTTTGTACCAGGTATAGACACTATAAGTTTTTTAGTCATGTCTTTTTAACTAACAAATGCACCTGTAGCATTTATGGATTTGATAAATAGGGTGTTTAGACCTTATTTGGATTAGTTCCATTGTGTTTATTGATGTTATTTTGGTTAATTCAAAGAGTTTAAAAGAATATGAAAAACATCTAAAGATTACATTGTATACTTTGAGAGATCATAAGCTTTATGCCAAGTTCAACAAGTGTGAGTTTTGGTTAGACAAGGGGATTTTCTTGGGACATGTAATCTCAAGGGATATTATTTTTGTAAACCTCAAGAAGATAGAGACAATGGTTAATTGGCCTAAACCCACGAATGTGACTGAGATTTGTAGCTTTCTAAGATTGGTTGGTTACTATAAGAGATTTGTGGAAGGATTTTCTACCATAGCTGGACCATTGACTAAGCTGACACAGAAGAATGACAAGTTTGACTAGAATGAGGTATGTGAGTACAATTTCCAAGAACTAAATGATTGTTTGATTTCTACACCAATCCTTACATTACCATTAAGTGTAGGAGAAAAGTATGTAATCCATAGTGATGCTTCTAGAAAAGGTTTGGGATGTGTATTGATACAAGATGGAAGGGTTATTACCTATGCATCTAGACAACTTAAGCTTTATGAGCAGAACTATCTGACCATGATTTGGAATTAGCTGTGGTTGTTTTTGCATTAAAGATATGGAGGCATTACTTGTATGGAGAACCTTATGAGATTTATATAAATCACAAGAGCTTGAAATATTTGTTTTCACAGATGGATCTGAACTTGAGACAGAGAAGATGGCTTGAACTGCTTAAAGATTATGATTGCACTATCCTTTATCATCCTGGAAAAATCAATGTGGTTGTTGATGCATTGAGTCGAAAATCTTTTGTCGATTCAGCATGTGTTATGGCACACCTTAGGGTAGATCTTGTATTGAATGACAAGATCAAGGAAGCTCAGAGTTTAGATTTTCAGATTAAAAATATTATAGAAGAAGTCAAGAAATGACAAAAAGCAAATTTTGCAATTCAAGAATATGATTTTTTATGGTATGGTAAGAGATTAAGAGGTTATGTGTGGCTAATGACCTTGAACTTAAAAGAGAAATCATAGAAGAGGCACATGGAAAAACATACTTATTTCATCCAGGGAATATACAAAGATGTAAAAGGACTTGAAAGAGTATTATTGGTGGATTAATATGAAGTGAAAAACTACAGATTTTGTATCCAAGTATTTTACTTGTCAACTTGTGAAAACAGGTCACTAGAAGCCAACATAACTATTACAACCATTGGAAATTCCTGAATGAAAGTGGGAACACATATCTATGGACTTTGTTAGTGGACTATCGAAGACCAAGAAAGGATTTGATTCTATCTGGGTTATTATGGACTAACTGACTAAGTCAGCTCATTTCTTGCCTATTAGTGTAAACTAGAAACTTGATAGATTGGCCAAGTTCTACATCGATGAAATCATGAAGCTACATAGTATTCCTGTTGGGATAGTTTCAGATTGAGATTTGCAATTCACTTCAAGATTATGGAATAGCTTACAGTAAGCTACATGGACTAAGTTGAATTTTAGTATGGTTTTTCATCGATAGTTCGATGGACAGTCAGAAAGAACTATAAAGATATTGGACGGCATATTGAGAGCTTGCATGATGGATTTAAAAGTAATTTGGAATGATCATTTACCATTGATCAATTTTTCTTACAATAATAGCTACCAAGCTAGATACAAATCACACTACTTGAAGCTTTGTATGGAAGGAAGTGCAAGAAACGCATATGTTGGGAAGATGTTAGTTAAAAGAAGTTACTTGGACTTGAATTAGTTCAGGTGACAACATAGAATATCAGATTTAGTCATGAATGATTGCTTGTGGTTTAGAGTAGGAAAAAGAGTTATACAGATCAGAGAAGAAGGGAACTTGAGTTTCAAGCTAGAGAGCATGTATTTCTAAAGGTATCGCCATCAAAGGGTATTATTAGGTTTGGAAAGAAAGAAAAACTAAGTCTTAGGTTCATTAGACCGTTTGAGATTCTAAAGATGGGTGATGTTGCTTATGAACTTGCATTGCTGTTGGATCTATCACATGTCCATAATGTGTTTCATGTATCCATGTTGAGGAAGTACATGTGTGATCCATCTCATGTGTTAAAGTTTGAACAACTCCAAGTCAAAGATGATTTATTTTATAAAAGAGCAACTGGTTTAGATCTTAAACAAAGAAGAACAAGTGCTACGTTTAAAGGTAATACCGTATGTGAAAGAACTATGGAGGAACCATTTAGAAGAGAAAACAACTTGGAAAGGCAAAGATGAGATGAAGGAAAAGTATCCACACTTGTTTCACACTTAAGGTATGTCAAATTCAAATGACTGAATTTATTTCAAAGGGGGAGAGTATAATACCCCACACATGTTTACACATATTTTGCACATGTGTTGCACTTATATTGTACATACATATTATATATGTTTCACACACCATTAGAATAATTTAAACACATATATAGTGAACTATAAATTGACACAACTTTAGAGATACCAATAAAAATTTAGAAAGAAATAGTGGGGAAATCATATGTTATTTGAAAGACATGGTAGCTAGAGTCCAATAAAACAAACGACAAGTGAAACAAAGTCCAAACGAACAAGTTATAAACGTGTTAGTGGGAAAAGGTCAAAGAAGAAAGTAAATAAAAAAAATACATGGGCTTTAGCCCAATCGATCATGGGTATGCCCAATCAATCCGGCCTAGGCAACCCCCTCCCTTCGTGATCGATCAGCCCTCTCCAGGACCGAACAAGAAAGTCACTCTCATTACTCTCCTTCTATGTCAGGGTTTCTAATTTCTTTGGGACTCTTTGGGGGGTCTATAAATTAAATGTTTTCAACCTAAATCATCCTAAAACCCTAAAGAAAGATCAAAGAACAAGAGAAAGAGAAAATCTAGGTTTTGCAAGGGATTTGAGATTTTTGAAAAACGAAAAGCTTAGGAACAATTTTACAAGTGAAAAAGTAAGAACACAGGTAAACTTTGTTTTGTTTTCATTCCTAGGTCATAAATCCTTGCTACTCTATTGTTTTGAAAAGGATTTCAATTGTTTTGACTTGTTTTGATTTATCTAAAGTTTTAAGACATGGCTTTTGAAGAGATGAATTGAATATGTAAGAACACAAGTATTTTATGATTTATTTTTAAATCCTTAAGATCTTAGAGTTCTATGATATCTGTTTTGAATCCATTTTGCACCGTTATTATATATAGAACTATGTTTCGAAGGAAAATCAAGAGTTTTGAAGAGGGTTTTCTTCTTAAACATGAAATAGATAATTTATAATTTGTTTTGAACTTATTTATATTTTTGAAAGTATTTTTTTTACTGATTTGCAAAGGAACCTATATGTTATAGTTCAGATTTTTTTTTTTGGTATAGGATTCTTAGTAATATGAAATTTCATTTTTCAAAGAAAAGTACCGCTTTATTCTATTTTTGCTTTTGATTTCAAAAGAGTAATATTTTCGATCAGATTTGTATTATTTTGAAAAGATCATCTGTAGGTTGTGCTTAGGTGGATCAAGCAACTTTGGTTATATTTGTTCAGAGTTAGTTATTGTAAAGAATTTGTATAAGTTTGTTATATGTTTTATATGCTTTGATTAAAACTGCAAGAGGACGATATATTCTATTATAAAACCATCTTGCCCATTAATGGAGTTTATTGATGGAACCCACCTCATTGAGTATATGATGCGAACTATTCTGGCCTTTCTCACTAGGGTATAAATGGTGTGAATATTGTTAGATGTATTGACTTTGATATCAATTATATCTTATGTTCTATTTCAGCTATGATATGATATTTGTTTTTGATCTATTATGTTTTGATTAAATTAAAAGTATATTATTCACATTGTTTTTCATTCTGTACATAAAAATGTATTTTTATAAGATGTTTAGTATTGTAACAGATTGATTTATGAATTGTATTGTTTCATACATTGTTTGTAACACATGGAAAATATCTATTTCATTTTATGTAATTGTTAGCACCCAAATTTTGACTCGGGTTAGTTGATGGAATCAGATGGATTCATTACAACATGTAATAGAACCAAAATCTAGATACCTCTGAGCTTTAGATAGGCAGACATT
>JAOXJP010252418.1:0-21843 GCA_025762735.1 Platanus orientalis | reverse complement strand
GATTTGTTGCCAGAGTTCTTGTCTACTAGTTACAGTGTTTTTTGCATACACAGCTGAAACTATGAACTCCTCCTTCATGATCTTATGTTCAACCACACAAGTAATCATTTGTGATGATATTTGAAAAACATTTACTTTCAACTCCTCCTCCTTATACAAAAACTAGATCCTCCCATTATAATGATGTTCATAATTATTGATGCATCTCCATCCCTAAAAAAAAAATTCATGATGTCATCTTCATTCTCAGCCTTAATCTTCATCTCCACTAGAATGCATACATTTGGCCTTTCTTGACGAATCAGATTTCTAACTTCTTTTTGCTTCTCAATTCCATTAAGTCCCCGCATGTTCCACATTATTGCTTTAAACATCATAAGGTAGGTTGATTCAGGTTGCCCCCAATTTTCACTCCCACAAATTTTTCTTGTTCTGAAACCATCTTTCCTTTTGTTTATTTTTTTCGATAAGGACTCGTTGGGAAGAAAACTTACTCAAGTTTGGTCAGTGTTGATGTTGCAACTGACGGACACTTTTCACTAAGCTTGAGGGGCTTTTTCTGCATAATACTTCCCTTCCAAGTTTTCCCTCTGCTCATTTGTTTCTTCCATTTCTCCCTCCATGGATTCAGCTTCCTTCTTGCTCATCTTCCACCTTGTCATCTCTATTAATTTCCCCCTATTCATTCTCCTCCACTTCAAGTATAGAAGCTAAGATCTAAAATCTGTTACCCGAATCATGTCTTGTTGTTTTCTCTTCAAAAGGTTCTTTATTCTTCTTATTTTTCACAAAGTTTCCATCTACCCCTTCATTACTCACAACCGGTTGCTCTTTATTTGTTATTATACTATTACTTTTCTCCTTTACTCTCTAAACTTGTGCAGGTCTGGTTTGTCTAACTTTATTCAGACATTAAAAATCTTCATGGCCAAAACAACAGCAACTTGAACATCTTGATGGCTTTCAGTCAAAGATGACTCTTTACGAGTATGTCCCACCATCTTCAGTGATGATAGTTACTATTTCTGGTAACTCATCTGCTGCATCTATCTTGACACAAAGTCTTGCATAAGAAAGCCTTTCTCTAGACTTGGTGAATCTATCCGTGTACAACGGTTTACCAATGACACTGCCAATGGTGCTCAAATTTTCTGTGGACCAGAACTGAAAAGGGAGTCCCAGCAAAGATATCCACATAGGAATAACCTTCAGGATTATTTTTTCCATCTTTAAATCAGTGCTCCACACTCTTAGGAATAATGACTTCTTCGCAACAGTCCATGGGCCATTTTCTAGCACCCTTTGTTTATCCTCCTCACAATTAAATATGAAGACAAACACTCCACTGTCCACTAGAAGAACATCCATTCCTCCTTTTAACTTCCACAACTTATTTGTGATTTCTTTAACATATGCATAACTCGGTCTGCGACCTAGGAAGTTACCGACCAGAGTATTTCTCTAATTGTTCGCCTCCTTTTCCACCTCACTTGTTGAGCATCTCGCCACTTTCTTCTCTTTATCCTTACCCGACTGGATGAAGTGCAAGTTTAGCCCATCCTCTGACTATTGTGATTTACCAAAAAGAGCTCTCCACGACATTCTATCTGCCTTTTATCGCCTTCGCCCTTCGTTACATATGGCCCAATCTCACTTTCATCCTGGTTATGGTTTTTCTCTGCCATATATCCTCTCCACGATGGGCTATCACCGGGTCCAATATCATCACCGCCCTTCTGTGCTTATGTATTAGCATCACTTTCACCCTTATTGGTCTCTGTGGTTTCATTGGTTTCCTTCACTCTATTCTGATCGTAAGCTTTCAATCTGACATTAGCTTCCACCACCACTTTCAGGGCCAATAGATCAGCTCCTCTCACATTTACCAGCACTGACGTCACTCCATTCTTATGTCGTTGCTCAACAAAATTCTGGATCGTGGTTAGTAGCATCGCCTTCAAGACCTATGCATTATCTCCACGCAGATTTGGAGCCACACTCGCATCTGTTGTCTCCTTCTATAGCTTTTTCATCAAGATGTTAAGCTCCTCGCTTTGATCCTCCGTATCATGCATGAGATTTTCATCTTGGGTCTCTGGCACCATTACCGGTGTTCCTTTATGCCCATCCAGACCACAGGAATCGATATCTCTGTATCCAAGTGTCTCATCATATGTTGTCTCCTTTGTATTTCCAAACCTAGCGAGCCGTAGTCTCCTGCATGATCTTTACGTAGCGGCTGAGTGCTAGGGTTTTTAGAAACTGCACAGCTTGAGTTTCCTTCGACTTGCATCAGCTTATTCTCCTGCCTCCCTAATATCAGATCCTCACCATTCATTGTCACACCAGATTTACGCATCACCTCTTCCTTCTCACTAATGGCTTTTCCTACCTTCATCATCAGCCACTTCCCTTCTACATTATGTTTATCATCATTTAATCCAAACCTAGATTCAGTCACCAGCATGCGGCCAGTGACGTTTTCCTGATGTTTACTTACAATCCTTAGGGTTTTCACAGAGCTAGGGTTCTCACAAGCGCACCACACCCCTACTCTCAAGGGGTCTTGTTATAAATAGTACAAAGCTACACACGTGTGGGCTTTGGTACAGAATTGCTAAATAAAGTACAAAGTTTTGCAAGTGTAGGCTTGTGGTACATAACTCCTTTAAATGGTATGCAGTCATGCACCTGTGGGCATGAGGTACACAACCCCTACAAATGGTACAAAGGTATATACATGAGGACTTGTGGTGTACAACTCTTAAAAATGGTACAAACTTATGCACACGTGGGCTCTTTGGGACAAATTAATAAATAATGTACAAAGTTACGCAAGGGTGGGATTCTAGTGCACAAGTCCTAAAATGGTCGAAACTTATGCATGTGGGGGTTCTTAATGCAAAACTCCAAAATTTGGAATGTAGTTATGCAGTTGTTGAGATTGTGGTGCACAATTCACAAATAGGGTACAAAGTTATGCACGTAAGGGTTTATAGTGCGCAACTCCGAAAAATGATATGAAGTTATGCACATCTAAGATTGTGGTGTACAACTCCTTGAAATGGTGCACACTTTTGCACATGGAGCTTGTGGTTCACAACTCCTAAAAATGGTACAAAGTTATGCACTTGTGGGGCATGTGGTGCACAATTCTTAAATAATTTACAAAATTACACAAGTTTGGGATTATGGTGCACAACTCTTGAAAATAGTTGAAACTTACACACGTGGGGGTTTGTGGTGTATAACTCCTAAATTTGGTGCAAATATGCACATATGGGCTTGTGGTGCACAACTCCCTAAAAAGTGCAAAGTTATGCACATATGGGTTACGGTGCACTACTCGAATAAATGGAACGAAGTTATTCATGTGCGGGCTTATGGTGCATAGTCCCTACAAATAGAACGAAGTTACGCATGTGTGGACCTTTGGTACACAACTCCTAAAAATGGTACAAAGAAATGCACGTGTGGGGTTGTGGCCCTCTATCCCAAAAAAAGTACAAAGCTATTCAAGTGTGTGATTATCTTGCACAAGCCCTGAAAATGGACAAAACTTACACTCGTGGGGGACTGAGGTTTACAAGTCCTAAATTTGGTATGAATTTATGCATGTGGGGCGTTGTGGTGTATACTCCTTAAAAAGGAACAAAGTTACGCACATGTGGCAAACGGTGCACAACTCCTAGAGATGGTAAGAAGTTATACCGGTTGGGGTTTGTGGTGCACAACCCCTATAAATGGTACAAGTTATGCATGTCTAGACATGTGTAAGCTTTTGGTGCAGAATTCCTAAATAAGGTACAAAGCTTTGCAAGTGTAGCCATAACTCCTTTAAATGGTACGCAATCATGCACCTGTGGGCATGAAGTACACAAACCCTACAAATGGTACGAAGGTATGTACATAAGGACTGGTGGTGCATAATTCTTAAAAATGGTATAAAGTTACACACGCGTGGACTTTTAGGGCCAAATTAATAAATAATGTACAAAGTTACGCAATGGCGGGATTCTAGTGCACAAGTCCTAAAATGGTTGAAACTTATGCACATGGGGGCTCGTGATACAGAACTCTAAATTTTGGAATGTAGTTATGCAGTTGTTGAGATTGTGGTGCATAATTCACAAATATGGTACAAAGTTATGCACAGAGAGGTTGTAGTGTACAACTTCAAAAAATGGTACAATGTTACGCACGTGTAGGATTATGGTGTACAAATCCTTGAAATGGTGTGAAATTTTGCACATGGGGTTTGTGGTTCACAACTCCTGAAAATGGTACAAAGTTATGCACTTGTGGGCATGTGGTGCCCAATTGTTAAATAATTTACAAAATTACACAAGTTTGGGATTGTGGTGCACAACTCTTAAAAACAGTCAAAAATTACACACGTGGGGGTTGTTGGCATACAACTCCTAAAAATAGTACAAAGTTATACCATTTGTAGGGGTTATGGTGTGCAAATTCCTAAAAAGGTGTAAATTCTTTTTATCAGTAAAAGAATTTAATTAATTAAAAAAGAGGTGTTACAAGCGATTATAATTACAGCCATTTGCATCATTTAAGATTGCAACAATAAGATTCAAAGGAAAACTATAAGGCATGAGAATAGACTCAGAAGTCCCAGCATCCCTGCTAGCTAATATATCTGTAGGCTGGTTTGCTTCATGCTAAACAGGAACCACCTCCACATGATGCAAAGACACCATTATTTTCCAAATATTGTGAACAATGGTAAGCACTCTCCAAGGGCATTTGTTGGATTTATTGAGAATGTCCACAACAAGTTTGGAGTTAGACATAATTCGCAGGTTATACCATCCATGAAGTAGAGCCAAAGAAATACCTCTATATATAGCCTATAATTCAGCCCACAACACATGTCTCTTATCTCCAGGGCCAATGTATGTAAAGTTGGGTGCACCTGTGTCGTCACAAAATAATCCACCATAACCCACTCTATTATCATCCATTGCACCATCGCAATTAAGAGCCCAATATCCCTATTGGGGCTTCAGCCATGCACAAGTCCTAGGATGGGCGATACTGCTAGAAGTGTCCATGTCCCATTCAGCCAACATGGGACTGACAACATGGATTTCATGGATTGATGGTTTCAGCTTCTTAGACCGATTCAGCACATCAAAATAAATGTCATTTGTCACACCTTTTAATGTATGATTCGAATCACCAAATCTCCGCTTGTTTCTCTCCCACCATACATGATATATGGTAGCATTAAACAACAACATGAGAATATTACCTGTGACCGGCAGGCTATAGGAAATCTGCTTGATCCAACCGACTTCAACACCAAATGGCCTGGATTTTTTCTGGGATGGTCTGACTAATTTCACCATGTGGATCTAAATTTTAGTAGTGAATGTACACATGATGAAAATATGTTCCAAAGACTCGCTGTGACTCTAGCAAAAGCAACAATGGGATGATTGCAGAATACCATACCGGCATAAAAGTGATTGCGTGGGGAGTATGTGACACAACACACGCCATGCAACGAACCTATGTTTCGGTATGAATCCCTTACACCAAGTGACATCACTCCAATCAACATTAGGACATGAAGTCTAATCACATTCATCTTCCAGTTCACCCTCAGTATCAATGACCCGAGGGGGTGGATGTGGGAACGCAAAGTCCTCCACTCCTACCCCAACTTGGCGCCACCACCTCTCTCTGAGGTACATGGTGATCTCGTCAATGGCAATCAGTACGACCCTTTAACGAGACCAAGTCCAAACCGAGGTCTGGTCAAGAGCAACATCTTTCTCCGAGCCCATCTAGACCATGGATGTCACTTAACCTACATAAAGCACAATAGGAGTTAGATAATGATTTTCAAAATAAACAAATCAAGTAAAGCAAAAAGTATTGTGTACTTACCTAATCAGCCTTTAGGAGGTCTAGGTCTCGTCGAAAGACGGAGATGAACTTGTAGACCTTGTGGTGGGTGTTCAAAACCTTCCACCTTGCCATGCAAGGGAAAGAGAACACCTCCTCGCTCTTCCACATGGGGGCCAAAGGTAGAAAATGCTCGTAATGCCACACCTATAAAAGAGAGAACCCAAAGTTCAATGTCATGAAAGAAAGAAAATAAAAACATAAAGAAAAGAAATAAAAAATGTAAAAGCCAGCCATACCTCCCAGAGAAAGTACTAGCCTAGAAAGGCGGAGCCCTGTTTAGTCGAGATCTCACTCATGTTGGTTTACATCCACCTGAGGGCAGACTTACCCGAACTATAAGTGCTGACTATACCCAAGTCCTCCACTGATGGCAGTAGATGGAAATAGACCCGGTCGCTCTTCCAGCTAAAGATGGAGCGGGTCAGCATGTAGATGAGGAAAGCACATGTGGAGAAGTCGATCTCTACCGTAGTGCTATGGTTAGTGACCCACACGTACTTCTTCTCGAACCACGAGGTAAGGACACCCTTCATGCCATTATAGTACTCCACCAGCTGTGGCCCTATGCATCTTGTCACTAACTCCGTGTCAAGATCGTCGGTAGAAAGTGGAGGTGTGCCATTCATTAAGAGGCCGAGCATCATGAAGAAGTTGATGGGAGGCATGCCTATCTCTCCCATGGAAAGATGGAAAGTCTGAGTAATCGGTGACCACCTCTCAGCTAAGGCCATCATCAGAGCCTTGTCCACTTTTAGCATGGGCAGACTCAAATAGGGGCTGAAGCCTAGGGCCCGCACCTTGTCTTGGACATTAGAGCACATATGCTCCCATAATGCCTTGACCCCAGACCAGGAGCTGTGTCGCTCTACCCTCCCCCTAATCTGCAAAAAGAAATGCATAAAAATATGTTAAAACAATGTACAAACAAACTTACCTCATCTGCCACCAGATTCTTCCATAATGCCTTTTCTTGTGCGGAAAGGAGTGGGAAATGGCGGCTTGATCCTCCTTGATTCATGATGGAAAGAATGTGATGAGTTTTGAAAAATTAGAAAGGAAAAAGAGGAAGAAGACTCTCAAACTCTCTTTCCCTTGTTTGTAATTGAAAATGGAAAGCAAAAACACAAAAAGACAAAAGGCACGTTCGCGGGCCATTTAAAAGTTTAAAATTCAGGCGTTGACACCAAATTCAAGTGTTAAACATTTTTCTCTGTAACCGTTCCAACGCCTGATTGTTCACCCAATGCCTGAATATTAATTGAATAAAAACAAGGCGTTAGGGCAAAATTCAGGTATTAGGCTTAATTTCTACGAAATATTGCTTTCAACTATAAAATGACATTTTTAACCCTTTATCATGCTTGTGCTTACAGACATGGATCACATACCTATGCACTTGGATTCATACTCCACCACCTCCACAAATTTTGTAAATGCCCTAATTGCCCTTCCCCCTGAAGAACGAGAAGTGTGAAAAAATCAAAGCCGTTTTGAAGCAACATTGACATTAGCACAAATCAACTTGGATTGACCACTGTTAGAGGCAGCCACTTCATTTTGGGACCTGTCATCCATGGTTTTCCGCTTTGGAGAGCAAGAACTCACACCCACTATCGAGGAGCTCGAATCCTTCTTAGATTGAGAACATTGTCTCGGCATTGATGCCATAATCCCTATCCATAAGCCTAGCTATCTCAAAGGCTTTCATGCATTAGGCATCTCCAAAGATTCCTTGCCTAAGGAAGCTATAGGAGAATATGTACTCTGTCCTTTCGAACTCTTATTAGAAAGAAGTTGGAAGAAAGTTGGTGATTTCGCAGACCCAATCAAATTCAGAGCATTCACCTTGGTTGCCCTAGGACAACTTTTGCTATCACATAGCCGTCATCATATCAATGGCATCTTGCTCGACATCTTAAGGCAACATTTACAGAAGAAATCCTTTACACCCATGATCATATTCAAGACTATTTCTAGTCTCTCTCATTGTGCTCAACATCGTTAAGGTTGGTTATATGGTTGTTCGACCTGGCTAAGGGAAAATGTGACTACCCTCTCATCTTTTCTGACTTATGTATCTCGTGATTTAACTCTAGTATAGACACATGTCAACAATCGACCTTTGCTAGTCAAAGCCACGACATCTGATTATCAGAATCTGCTATCTACTATACTCCATAAACATATCACTTGGCGAGTTAAGTGGCATAAAGCATGCTACCTACTTTTGGAAACCAAGGACCGCACATATATGGTTATTACAAGGGTTTTCCAAAGCACTCCTTATGTACCCATACACGTCCTTTGACAATTTACCTTTAGACAAGATCTCTTCGATTTTCCTACAGCTTTCGAAGACATCTTCAAGCTTGACCATCGTACATCTACTCACACACGGTCTATACTGTCCTCCTCATGGGACAACTCGCATACTAGAGTTGCTTGGCATTCACAGCTTATATCTTCAAAAGCGAAAGCCATGACATCATTTTATGAGCATTGGCTTCTTCACAAGCCTTCTATACAACCTGACACCCCCGATACACCCATTTCCTCCAACAAGAGGCCATGCAATGAATCATCATCTTCATCACATACAAAGCTTTCTTACACTCAAGCAGAGTACGAGTAAGCATTGTTAGACTTAGCTGAAGAGCGGGCTTTACATGACCAAACCAAGGCTACCTTAAAAGCTGAGGCAAATTTGCGTACAGAGGCCAAGGTCTCACATGATTGCACTTAGCATTGGAACGAGACCTAGTCCGAGCTCATTCACTCCTTGAAAAGTGAGCTCAATGACAGTAGGACCTCCCATGAGGATTTTGAACTTGAGATGAGGCACAACAATAGCATGGCCTTCATACAAGATCAGTGGATACAGTCATGGGTTCACAAGCTGAGAAAATAGATCTTCTCTTTAGGCTGCGAACCAGTGCCACCTTCACCACCACCTCCAATGGTGCCTGATCTTTATATTACATTTCATGCTTTTATTTCTGATCTATTGGGGAAAGTACCCCTTCCTTTCGTAATCATTTCTTATATGTATATACATGTACAAAGTTTTTGTTCTTAAAAATCTTGTAGTCAACTAAAGGACATGAATTCACCTGTATGACATATGCACTTGTAAAAATATATGGCTATCAAATGTGAATAAATGCAAAGAATGAACCTTGCCAAATAATAACAATTAATCCTCTTCTTGTAAAACACAGTTAAGCAAGCTGTAATAGCTCTCCCAAAGACTCGACTGCAGAAGAAGAAGGCACAATGTAGTAAAGCGATGGACAACAAATCAATGCCTCTACCTACAACAAGCACCACACCTCTTACCCTCCCAGAGGCATCCTCGGGAAGCCCACTTCCTAGCAGAACGGGTTCTGAAGATATCCTCTCAGACAGGTTCAAGTCAAAGGTAGAGTGATTGATGGGGGACTTTATGTCCCGGCATGGTTGGACATCCACCTCTAAGCATGGTCATTCCTCTTCATCACCCCAAACTCCTCTACCACCTCACATCCAACCCAATACTAGTGAACAGCCTTGAATTCCTACACTCACCGAGTTTGAGAAACTGATGTTCGAGTATCTGCTAAAGCAAGGAGGGCCTCATGGCTAGAGTAGTCTCTAAACCACCACCACCTCCCAGTATTGTCGAGCAGACCCCACCTTTCAACTATACACACGGGACCCCATCTATGTCATGTCCCCGCTTTGGACTACTACCACATACATGCAGCCAGAACACCGAGCCATCTTCGACCTAGAAGAGTAGTATGGGCCATCGACATCAAGCAGAAAGGGGAAGCAGAGTGTCGTTCCTCCTAAGGATGATGAGACCAGTGCAAAGCTGGCCAATCTCATAATAGAGGTAGAGCTGATGAAAGGGGGGCAGTTTCCCATCTCCATGGACTTCGAGGATCTCTGTATCCACCCTAGGGGTGTACTGCCACCAAACTTCCAAATGCCAAATGTACATAAGTATGATGGTACCACCTGTCCCATAATGCACCTACGCATGTATTGCAACGCTATGTTCCAATGGGGACATAATAAGGGTATCTTGGTTCAAATGTTTGGCCAAAGTCTAGAAAAGAATGCAAGGAAATGGCTAACAAGCCAAGAAAAGTGCAATATCAGCATGTGAAGGGCCCTGACACTGTCATTCCTTAACCACTATAAGTTCAATCTTAAGATGCTACCAACCAGGGAAGAGATAGAAGGAATGAGACCCGTCACAGGAGAAAATATCAGAGATTTCACCTACAGGTAGAGATTGAAAACATCCAACCTGAAACAGCCTATGTCCGAGGAGGACATGATATCCACATTCATGAGGACATTAGGTCCCACCTACTAATTGATGCTCTTAACTGCTTCACGGAGCAACTTCGCCGAGGTTATCGACAAAGCCGCAAAGGTAGAGTTAGCTATCAAGGCATGTTTAGTACAAGATGTACCTCTCGTTCTGGCCAGTTCCACCAAAATCATGCCAAAGAAGGTAGTCGTCACTAGACAAAAAGAAAATCTTGTGCAAACCATTGAAGTGCCCTGACCTAGTCAAAACAACGATCATGTTCTGCCTCCACCGCAGCTGACCTAAAACTACCCAACAGTCATGAACATTATTCCTCCCTAAACACAATAATTGTACCAGCCCAAATACCCAGGTGCACCCAAAGAAGAGAAGAAAAAGAGAAAGTCCACCCCTATTGTCATATTCCTACAAGTACATAATGGAGTACCTCGTCAAAAAGAGTTTACTACAGTTGATTGACCCGAGACCACCACCTTACCCCCTACCTTACTGCTATAACCTAATGGAACATTGTGAATATCATCAATCTCTAAGGCACACCATCAACAGGTGTTTCTACCTAAGACATGATATACAAGACCTGATCACTGAGGGTAAGGTATCATTTGACCCTACACCCATAAATCCTCCACCCAATTTAAACATCATCCAGAATCTACTCCCTAACCACCAGCCACCAAAAGGGGTCAACATGATCAGTCTCACCAGTACCCAATTCAATCCCTCAAGTTTCATCACCAAGATCTCAGAACCTAAGAAGATCATTTTCTTTTTCGATACCAACTAAGTGTCTACCCTAAACGGACACTCCCCTGAGCCTATTTCCCCTCCTAAATATGAGAATCTACTCACACACATGTGGGATATGGCCCCAGCCAGCAACAGTCCTTCCCCTTGACATAAACATGTACAGGGAAGGTTTAGTAACCCATGATCCATTTTCATCCCCCCATATCATTCCACCACCATCACTATATACCTAACTCATAGACCTCTCACCCCCTTACCAAGTCATCAGCATCCCTCCACCCACCAGAATACAGTACTTGTTGAACCGAGTCCCTTTAGGCTATCTAGTTGGGGAAGAGGCAGATCCCAAGCTCTCAAAAGATGAATTAGAAGAACTCATAGCCTTTATCACCAGCTTAGGTAGAGTTTTCAAGCTAGTCACATATCTACATACAGAGGGAAAAGGGAAAGAGAAAGTGATAAAAGAAGAAGTTGAGACAAAGGTACAGAAGAAAACCAGAGAGGAAGAGGAAAGGAGAGAAAATGAGATTTTTGAAGCAGTTATTCAGAAGTCTCTCCTATTCTTGATCCAGAAGTTATCCAAGACACCAGCATAGGTTTTAATTTTAGGCCTTTTGCTGACATTAGAGTAGCATAGAGAGAGATTTTTTATGTCATCATAGTACCAGCAGATACAGATATGATTAGCATGATAGGGGCAGAAGACATTGGGAATCCGAAACTTGCAAGCCCCAAATACTTTCACCTCAAATCAATTCGAGGTTGTACATACAAAAAAAGAGACAATAGATTTGAAAAGGAAGGCTGAAATACTTCCATCAAAGTTCTACATGATGGCCAAAATGAAGTTCGATCTTAACAAAGGCCTAGGCAAATTTTCTTAAGGAAGAAAAAACCCCATCAAAGCCATTAGAGTGCCACACAAAGCAAGCCTAGGGTTTAAACCTCTTATCAAACATCAATTTAAGAAGAACAAGAAGAAGAAAGTCAGCCCCAAGACTGCACAATGCTTTGTATCTGCTTCTCGACTGCCCAAGACTTGCACTACCCTGCCAACTGAACCACCAACTTAAACAGTACCACCCAAGCTCAACATAAAATGTGCACAAACAGATCCACTCACCATTCCCCCCTCCAACCATTAGTCACCACTCAGCCTACCATCTTGAGGCTGCTACTCATACCCACATGTTCAGCTCTAAGTCGTCCATCCCTAAGATCGGGGAAAGTTCAACCCCCAACACCTTAGAACATAGGGAGGACAACCTAGCTCCCCTAAGTCTACTCTCTCTCTTTCTAGTGATGTTATGAAAGCACTACAATCAATTATTGTGAGTGGAGAGTTAGAACTAGACAAGATTAACCCTGACCAGGTGAAAGAGTAGATCGAACAAGTCAACTATGCCGCAGTAGAAGAGGACCAGGTGATGGATTGAATGATTGAGAAAAGAGGCCAGGAAGAGCCAACCTTTCCACTCTTGTTGATGTTTTCAAAAGCTTTTAGTCTTTTCTTTTACCACTTTTTAAGAAGAACTATGTACACTTAATTCCTAATGACTCATAAATTGTTAAAGCATTTGACCAGTGCACTTGTAAGGGGTATGTAGGCAACCTAAGACACAGCTTTAGGTCTAGTCACTTTTGAAAAAAACCTTTTCTTGCTTTCTTTAGGCTTGTAGTCAAAGAACTACTTGTAGCTTGATCTTAACAGACCAATGTTTTCAAAAGCACTTATGCCTAAAAGTCAAGTATGTAGGCAACCTGAGAAGTAACTTCAGGCTCAACTGTTTTTCAAAAAATATATAAATTTGGTTCACCCCCAAGACTAGGACTATGTGTGACTTGATCCCAGTTGAACAAACTTTACTAAGCTTGTGATCAGTGTAAACATCAGATATGTAGGCAACTTGGAGCATGATTTCAAGTCTAATTGCTTCTTGGGTATTAAATGCCCCTTTTCATGTAAACTCATATCATAAGTTTTCTTTCAAAAACAGGAACACAAAGAATGGAATAATGAGGAAATAATGCCAAAAAAGGTGATCGAGGCCTTTGAACGCCAAGAGAACCAAAATCTTCCATCGGTACATGACCTCCAAGAGATCAATCTTGGGTAAGAAGTCGTGCCTAGAATGGTGAAAATTGGGACCCCCAACAGTTCAAATCTAGGGCATGCCCTATTAAATTTATTTTAAGAATACATAGACATCTTTGCATGGACCTATGCAGACATGCCTGGTCTGGACACATACCTTGTCACCTACAAGCTTCCCACTAACCCAAATATTCATCCCATCAAGCAAAAGCTTAGGCATCTACGACCAAAATGGTCCCTAGCCCTCAAAGAAGAAATACAAAAACAACTAGACGTAAGCTTCATTTTGTCTGTCCAATATCTCCAATGGTTAGCCAACATTGTCCATGTACCCAAGACGGACGGCAAGGTCCAAATGTGCATCAATTACAGAGACCTGAACAAAGCCAGTCCTAAAGATGATTTTCCCTTACCCCACATTGATGTGCCCACTGACAGTACTGTTGGACAGGAGATGATGTCCTTCACGGACGGATTCTTAGGCTATAACCAAATCAAGATGTCCGAATAAGACAATGAGAAGACTGCTTTCACAACCCCTTGAGGCACTTTTGTTAAAGAGTCATGCCCTTCGGTCTCAAGAATGCAGGGGCAACATATCAATGGGCCATGACTGCCCTCTTCCATGACATGATCAACAAAGAAATGGAAGTCTATGTTGATGATATGATCGTCAAGTCCCACCATCGGGGAGACCATCTAAAGCATTTGTAAAAGCTATTTGTCCGGCTGAGGAAATACAGATTGAAGCTAAACCCAAACAAGTGCATCATTAGAGCTTCCCATGGAAAATTGTTAGGCTTCACTATCAACGAAAGAGGCATAGAAGTTAATCCCTCTAAATCCAAAGCAATCAGTAGGATGCCTACATCTTGCATAGAGAAGGATGTATGCAGTTTCTTAGGCCATATTCAATATATTAGTCACTTCATTGCTTAATTCACTCCCATTTGTGAGCCCCTGTTCAAACTACTGACAAAAAATGTTCCAACCCAATGGAACAACGACTGCTAATCTACATTTTACTAGATCAAGAAGTATCTGCTAAGCCCGCCCATATTGATTTCTCCAAAGCCAGACTTCCCGTTGATTTTGTATCTGACTATACATGACACCTTCATGGGATGTGTATTAGGACAGCATGATAAGATAGGGAAAAAGGAATAAGTCATTTACTATCTGAGCAAGTGTTTCATTAACTACGAAACCAGATACACACCTCTTGAGAAGACCTGCCTCGCTCTAGTCTATATCACTAAATACTTCAGCATTACTTCTTTTCATACAAAGTATTTCTGATTTCTTGGATAAATCCCATCAAATATTTATTTAAGAAACCCGTAACCATAAGGACTGCCCGATGGTTCATGATGCTATCCAAATTCGACATCACCTATGTCTCATAGAAATCTATCAAGGGGTAAGCTATAGCCGACTTCTTAGCAGATGGACCAGCAAATGAACCTTTGTCCTTGAAATTTGACTTCCCAGATGAGCACATACTTTGTGTAGAAGTTGAATCAAGCAAGATAGTCAGATGAAAAATGTGCTTTGATAGAGCCATTAATCAGCTAGGATGTGGGATTGGAGCGGTGCTCATTTCCCTACAGGTGCCCTCATTCCAACTATCATAAGACCACACTTTCTATGCACCAAAAACATAGCCGAATGCGAAGCTTGCATTATCGATTTGAAAGCAACCATTGATCTCAACATTAATGAACTAGAAGTCTTTGGAGACTCAACACTTATTATCTTTCAAGCAACCAGAGATTAGTTCATCTAAGAGGAAAAGTTCTTAGACTACCATGAATGTCTATAGATCCTTTCCAAGAGCTTTAAGTACTTGACTTTCAACTACATTGGCAGAAGAAGAAACAACTTTGTAAGTGCTTTGGCCACACTAGCTTCAATGATTGACATCCCCCAAGGGGCAGACATGACACCAATTAAGATCGAGTAAAGAAATGAGCTAACTTATTGCCTCAATATTACAACTACTGACTTGAACAGGGAGCTATGGTTTTTAACATAAAGAACTATCTTGAAGATCAAACTCTTCCATCCATGGCTTCCAAGAATGATCAACGTGCTTTGCAGAGATTAGCAGCTCAATTTGTTTTGCATGGTGGGACCTTATACAACAAGTCTCCTCATTAAGTCCTCTTAAAATGTCTGGATGAAGCTGAGGCCTCCACTATCATTGAAGATGTCCAAGGAGGAGAGAACGGCCCGCTTATGAATGGGCTCATGCTTGCAAAGAAGATTCTTCAACTAGGCTACCACTGGTCGACAATGGAAATAGACTGCTGCCAACATGTAAAGAGGTGCCACACTTGCCAGTCTTATGCCAACATCATTAAAGCACAGCTTCTGAATTATACAACCTAACTACTCCTTGTCCATTCTCTATGTGGGGAATCGATGTAGTAGGACCCATGCCTCAGAAGACCACCAATGGACATCTATATATCATTGTGGTTATTGACTATTTCACCAAATGGGTCAAAGTCTTATCTCTATCAGCAGTCACAATGAAGAACACAGCTATATTCATACATAGAGACATCATTTGCCGATATGGTGTTCCCAACAAAATCATCACTAACAATGTAACCAATTTTATGGGAAAAGATCTTGAACTACTCTGCAAAAAGTTCAAGATTCACCATCATCAATCTTCTCCATATAGACCATAGATGAATGGAGTGGTAGAAGTAGCCAACAAGAACATTAAGAAGATCTTACAGAAAATGACTGCTAACCACTCCAACTGGCATGAAATGTTGCCCTATGCACTGATGGCCTACAGGACTTCAATTCATACTTCAATAAGGGCAACCCCATACTCATTGGTCTATGGCATGGAGCCAGTCCTACCAATTAAAGTTGAAATTCCAAATCTTCGAGTCTTAGCCAAGGAAAAGATTCTAGAGTCATCCAAGGCACAGGTTCGACACGATTAGTTGAACCTATTGATGAGAAGAGACTATAAGCAATGAGCAATGAGCAATGAGCAAGCCTATCAAAGGCACATGGCAACAACCTTCAAAAAATGGGTTAGACTCAGAGATGTTGAGGAAGGAGATTTAGTTCCCAAAAAGGTCTTTCCACATGGGCAGGCACGACGGGGGCAACCTTGGCCAAATTATCAAATAAAAGCTATCCAATGGGGCACTACTACTAGGGAACATGGACGAAGAAGATTTCCCCAGATTTGTAAACTTGGACCAAGTCAAAAGGTTCTTTACATGACTAATGTAAACCTGACTTGTGCTGAAAACCTTGAAATGAGAAGGCCTTAAACGGTAATTTTGCTGAAACATTCTCCCATCCATCTATTTTTGCACCTCCAAAATCATGATCATTTCTACAAATCCAAAATCGAAGAGTCAATGGTTCAAAAAAAAGAACAAGAAAAAGAAAAGAAAAAAGAGAAAAGGAAAGCAAAAAAAATAGCTTATAAAGAACCATGATTTTCTTTAAAAGCATACAAGGATTTTATAGAGAACCATGATCTCCTTTAAAGCATGGGGAACTTATAAAGAACCATGACCTTCTTCGAAACATGGGGAACTTATAAAGAACCATGATTTTCTTCAAAACATGGAAATCTTGTATAGAACCATAATCTTCTTTAAGAAATGGACATTTTGTAGAGAACCATGATTTTCAACTTGCAATAAGTCTCTGATCAAGAGCCATTCATATTCATATTTCTAGACCCTTTCAAATCTCACATATTCAAAGGCAGACCTTGAAACCTTCAATAAACAACTCCTTTAGCAAAGCACCCGTTTAAGTCCCTTAGCACTTCAAGAAGTTCTAAATGCAAGTCAAGCATTCAATTAACTTGAAACAAGAGCATATGCCCCGTCCAGTCACTTTCCAAAAAGCCCAGACTTGTCTGACGATAGGGGTAAAAAAGGGACAAAAACAAAAGAAATATTACAAAGCTTAGAGTGAAAACCAGAAACAGAGCTCTAACCCATTCCTAGCAAATAGGGGGAAAAAGAGAGCAAGTTAAGTAACACTTAGGGTGAAAACCATAAATGGCACCCTAAGTCAAATCAAGTCAATCAAGTCATGAGCATACATCTTCAAAAATCATCAGCCGACAAAGAAAAAACAAAGACCTCAAACATAGGCATGTAATCCCATTCTCCCGAGGGAGGTAGATTTAGTATCGAAAACTTACAAACCTTTCATACCCTGCCCAGACCAGGTGTGGCATCATAGCATATGAAAACATGATCCTATGTACTTGAGAGTCATACAACAGGTCATCCCTAATGTTCAAAGACCCTGAGGGGCCCAACTTTTCAAAACCAATGGGAAATTTTTGGGAAATGAATTTTCAGAAGAAAATACAAAGTCTAGCCGATCCAAGATTAAATGCTCAATCATCAATCAATCAACACTGTCAATCATTGAATGCATCATCCATCTCACTAAGGAAGTCCTCTACACAGCCGTTGACGAATCTAGGATCAAGGAACAATCAAAAACAAATCGAGATGAAGCATTATCTCCATTAAGTGCCATTTACAGCCAAGCAAAGCTGGAGATGATACATCATCTCCCAAAGAAATAGCAGAGATGATGCATCATCTCCTATCAATTGTGATTAGAGATGACCCATCACCTCCCTATAAAGCAAATCAAGATGAAGTATCATCTCCAACAAAGTGCCATTCATGGCCAAGCAAAACTGGAGATGATACATCATCTACCAAAGAAAGAGTGGAGATGATGCATCATCCCCCATCAATTATGAATGGAGGATGACGTATCACCTCCCAATAAATGAAAACAATGGAATTTGGGCCTTAGCTCCTAAGCAATGGAATTTGGGTTGAGGCCCCTAAGCAATAGAATTTGGGCCTCAGCCCCTAAGCAATGGAATTTGGGTCTCGCCCCTCAGTAATGAAATTTGGGCCTTGACCCCTCAACAATGAAATTTGAGCCTCAGCCCCTCAGTAATGAAATTCGAGCCTCGCCCCTTAGCAATGGAATTTGGGCCTCGGCCCCTCAGCAACAACATTTGGGCCTCGGCCCCTCAGCAACAGAATTTGGGCCTTGGCCCCTCAACAATAAAATTAGGTCAAGGCCCCTTCAAAATAATGTTGATCTTTAAGGATCCCCATGACTTTTGAATCAAGCCTAATAAATCCCCCAACATGAGCCAACAAAGCACCCATGAATCATTGAAGTCCATACGCGGCAAACAATCATTGAAGTCTATACGCAACAAGAAATCATGAAGTCTGTACGTGGTAAGCAACCATGAAATCCATACATGGCAAGCAATCATGAAGTTCGTATACAGAAAGCAACCTTCAAAGTCCGTACATGGCAAGCACCAATGAACTGAAGAAGTCAACCCAATGGCATGCAAATCCATGAACTTGTAAAATTCTACCCTAAGGCCAAGAAATTTGATGATGAATCATCACCCCAGTCAAGTCCATCTTTATGGCAATGTTTGATTGAAAATGATGCATCGATCATTTTTTACCTTGAGACCAGGTCGCGTAAAGGTTCAGTGAGGACTCCACCTCACAGAAAATGCCACATTTCAGCATCACAGGTTGCCTATCGGGCATAGGCAAATGTCGATCATCATTCCATTACCTAAGTAATATGAAAAACATGAATGTGTAGCACCGATCTCTAAGTAGATCTCCATGGCTTTCAGAGTTAAGCCCAAAAACTTCATGATATGCTCTACTCAGGCCACTATAGGTTCGATGAGGGACTCTCAACCTTGCCTCACCAAAATTGGCTAGAACCGTTGACATGACAGATTACTTTTCGGGTATATGCAAGTGTTGACAACCTATAAACCATGATAACCACCCTGGAAAATTGGTTGAAACAGGTATGTAGCATTGATCCTTCATGATCTCCATGGCTTTTGGAATAAGCCCAAAAACTTCCTTATATGCCCTACTCAAGCCACCGAAGGTTCGGTATGGGACTCTATCTTGCCTCACCAAAAATGGTTTAAACTATCGACATAGCAGATTGTCTACCTGGGTATAGACAAATGTCAATAGCATTCCATATCTTATATACCATGACAATCATCATTAGAAATTGATTGAAACATATATATAGCACCGATTCCTCGGAATCCCCATGGCTTTCGAAGTAAGCCTAAAAACCTCCTAACATACCTCATGCAGACCGCATAGGTTCGCTAAGTCGAGTCGGTCCCCAACTTTGTAGAAAGGCCTTCACAAATAAACCGCCTATCTGGGGTGTAGGTAGGCATCATCACTTCATAGCCTGCGTATTATGTCAATAATGTTTGTAGATTTGATGGTTAAAATAGATACGTAGCACTGGTCTCTCGAGATCCCATGGCTATTGAAACAAGCCCAAAAGGTTTCCCCCAAACCCTGTCGGTAATCCCTAAAATATGAATAAATTTCCACATAGCATCCTAGTTATTCAGACATAGTTGAATGCTACACTTCGATTCATAGTCTATGTATTATCGTAGTACTAATACCGTTAGGGAGTTATGCATAATACATAGCATTGGGTTCCTTGTCATCACAACCCCCACAGCTTCTGGAGAAAGCGCAACAACATCTCCAATCCTGATCGGTCCTCTACTTACACTCTGTCAAAGACAGGACGACTGTAGGGTATGACCCACTTGTAATGTCTATTTATGTGAACGTAAACATGCACCACATTTCAATCCATAAAGTATGTGTAATTCCTAAGGCCATAGTTGGATTGTTATCATGCTTAAAGAATCCTCCTCACAATAAACGGGTTACTTGTAAGAAAAACCCACCACTGCTTCTCAAGAAAGAGCTCATAACATTTCTCTGCAGGTCCAAATCAAGCCACCCTTCCAGTTCAAATTTTGGCATAGCCTAGTCCATACTTTTGAATGGCTTACTTGCATCAGCCATTTTGTTTAGTACTTTATCTGTTGCATGATTTACTAATAGCTACCCCGTGATAGCTGCTCAGCACCGGATAATGAGCAATGCCACACTTCGATCCATCAAGTCTATGAAATGATAGCTTCTAGCCATAGTGTTTCTTCTAAGTCATAGTTTAACAACTATCAATCTTGAGTTGTACTTCTATAGCATGGGTTACTTGTGATAAAAACACTTCCATAGCTTCTTAGAAAAGAGCGTAACAACATTTCTCTATAAGTTTTGATGGTCACCACTCAACAGATCGACCTGTTAGCACAGACCTCGATGATGCTTGCTTATTGGGACATAAGCATTGTGTTGCATTCACCTTCAAACATTGTGTATTATACCTATTTAGCATAGACTGGGTTGTCATCACCTAGGCAAGGCACAACACTCGATCCTACGGGATCCTGCCCCAGCTTTCGAAGAGAGTCATATAAATTCTTCCTTACACGTCTCCCCACCTTGGCAATGTTTAAGTGGGACAAAAATATTGTCATGGATCAATCCATAGCCTATGTAACCATCACTTTATGGATGCGTAGCACTAACCCTCCAAGGTCCTATAGCTTTTCCAGAGAGAGCTTCCAAAATCTCTTAGTGAGTCCCGTAAAATACAACATTCGCCCAAGTGGGACAAAGGCAATGATGTAGATCGATCTTACTATATATCATTACCAATGTAAAGCTACACATGTCTTCAGAAGTGATATTTAGCACATATGTACTATGATTGATGTCAAACCGAGAAGTGTTCAATCATGATTACATGAATTTTTCCATAGCTTTTCCAGGGAGAGCTTTACTAACATCCCTCATTGAGTCTCATTAAAACTCTCAAGGACAGTCACGAAAAGACGTTTGAGCAATCAACTTCACAAATGAATCAATGATCAATCAATACAACAAATGCAAAACATGCCAACATACAAATCTTGTAAGAAACTTCAAACAACTCATAAAAATTAAATCATAAAGCCAGCCAAAAGCAAGTACAAATGCATAAGTCATCTAAATGGTTCGTGTGTTTATAACCTTTGCATGATCTATTTTCTATAGTGTTTTTCACAATGTTTTCAAGCATGCACCAGATGTCAATGACTTACATGTCTCCCGATGTAACGCATATGCTAATAGTAACACCCGAGTAGCTAGAGAAAATGTCAATTGCTTGCATATAACTCATGGATAGCCTATGGTTTCAAAACAAAGAAAGTTCCTCCATCAGTGAAGACCCACTTTTGAAGATCGAAATGAAGGAATTTTATAAAACACCGAAAAAGTATACTTTCAAACCAGAGAAGGCATTTCAAAAGCAAACCCATTTCAAAACCTTGATCCAAAGTCAAAGACCAACTCAGTTTAACACCATTTTTTAAACCAAAACTAATCTATATATTTCAAAAACTACCCACCCAATATCCATGAGTTACATACAAGGAAGAAAGATGGTCTCTCCCAAGTTAAAATTAGGGCACTTCCTTCTTTGCTATATGCAGCAAAGCCACACATATCAAAGAAGGGTATCTGTCAGCACCCAAAATTTGACTCAGGTTATATGATAGCATAATAACATTTTTAGGCATCAAGAATCTAAGCACCCTTAGCTTAGGAAGCAAACCTAGACTCTAAGAGGTTAGGAATTCCCAAAGAGGTCTTCTCGGATGCTCCAATCATGAATGAACTTGTCAAAGCACCTTATTACAGCCCAAAAATGCACCATTTTAGGACAAACCCTAATCTCTCTCAAAAACATCAACAAGACATTGAGGGTCCACATTTAAGAACCCCATCCA